>PJEM01005730.1:0-124592 GCA_004023845.1 Helogale parvula | reverse complement strand
AGACGGAAACACAGAGTCTGAATGTGACACTTGATTTCGGGGGTGTGAGTTCAAGCCCCACACATGGGGTAGAGATTTACTTAAATAAATAAAACTTAAAAAACAAGTAGAAGCCACGTTTACTTGTACGGGTTTGTGACAAATGCACTGTCTTTTTGTTAGAAAACAAGTCTCTGACTCTTTCGTAAGGTCCATGCTTCACCCTTGTGAAGGACTCATTTGCTCTTTTTTTTTTAACCTTTACTTATTTTTGACACAGAGAGAGAGAGAGAGAGAGAGAGAGAGAGACAGAGCATGAGCAGGAGATGGTCCGAGAGAGAGAGGGAGACCCAGAATCTGAAGCAGGCTCCAGGCTCTGAGCAAATGGTCAGCACAGAGCCTGATGCGGGGCTCGAACCCACGAACTGTGAGATCATGACCTGAGCCGAAGCCGGATGCTCAACCGACTGAGCCACCCAGGCACCCCTCATTTGCTCTTGTGATCATCGTTCTCACCTCCAAGTGGGAAAGGATGTTTGTTTAAAAACACTGTTGAGTAGGAGTCATCTTGAGTATTCAGTCATAATCACCTTGTCATGTGCTGAGCACAGACACTCACTGCGCACACCAGAGAAGGGGGCATCTGTCACTTGATGAATGACCAGCGGTGCCTGGCGTAGGTTAGAGATCTTTAAGAAGGACAGAGATCCCTAAGAGACTGTTGTAAACAGGCTTGCGTTGGTGCTCTTTCTGAAAGAGATCCATTGCTTTGAAAGCATCCTGGAGAGCTTGCAGAAACGTCCCAGAAAATGAGCAGGGATAAGTTATGGACGGAAAAAGTCCAAGGGATTGGAGGGCAAAGCCGGCTGCCAACATTTCGATTGGATCCCTGTGGTGTTTGCATTTACTCCTGCTGGAAAGAAACTGGCTTTGCCTTTCAGAGGGTGGAGAAGCGGGGAAGAGGGAAAGAGGGGCCTTAGAATGGAGGCCCGTCGGGAGGAAGATGGGGGTCTGGGGGCAGTTAGCCTGCACAGTCTGCAGAGGGGGACAGAGGTCATTACTGGGACGGGAAGTGCTGAGTTCAAGCACAAGTTCTTCCCGGCAGCCTCCCTGTTTCATCCTTTAATATCATTCTTGATCCTAACTCACCAAGTTAGACTTCATCTGCTTGAATCATACGTACTGGTTTGTAAGTACGATGTTTTGTGTGCAAACGGAGGAACACCAGATGTGAAATCGCTACTGTAGCTTCTGACTGTGCGTGGGTGCTGGAGGTCGGATCCGGTTTTGCCGCGATTGGCAGTGACGTGTCCAGCCTGGGTCACTCCACCCTGCATCTTCATCCCACACGTTTGTCTGTGTTCCAGTTACTTGCAGTCGTCAGCCTTCATGTGCCACGTGGTCTAGTTAAGTCCCGAGTGTGTGTATGGGGCTGGGCGCCTGCGGGCTCGGTTGGTTGAGCATCCGACTTCTCACTGCTCATGAGTTCAAGCCCCGCATCGGGCTCTGTGCGAACAGCTTAGCAAATATAAAAGAGTCTTGAGTGTGTAAAAGATGTGCATTTGAGAGACTTACCTCCCAGCTTAAAATTTTTTTTAATGTATATTTATTTTTGAGAGAGAGAGACACACAGAGAGACAGGGAGAGACAGAGCACAAGTGGGGGAGGAGCAGAGAGAGAGGGAGACACAAAATCCGAGGCAGCTCCAGGCTCTGAGCTGTCAGCACAGAGCCTGATGCAGGGCTCGAACCCATGAACTGTGAGATCATGACCTGAGCTGAAGTTGGAAGCTTCACCGACTGAGCCACCCAGGCGCCACCTCCCAGCTTTTTCGATTTTTTTGTTTTGTTTTGTTTTCGTGGGGGGAATGGGAGTGATTTTTCAGATATTTATCTGGCAGCAGGTTCCCTTAGGAATCAGTGTTGGAGTCCAGCATTTCCAAGGAAAGGCTTCCCCAGCTGAGCAGGAGCCTGGGGGGTGGGGTGGGGGGGGCAGCTGCAGGCCCAGGGCCTTGTGAGAAGCATAGTATCAGGGCGCCAATGAAAACAGAGCGTTTCCTATGGCAGCTGGCGGTTTGTGAGATCCTCCAGGGCCTCGTGCCCTGGTGTGTGTAACCCCTGCCAAGTGCGCGGCCCTGGTGTGGGGCAAGGAGAAGTACCCCCCAGTCCGTCCTCAGTAGCACTGTAAAGCAGGCAGCTCTGGAATCAGATACACTCGTGGTTCTCTGTGCTGACATCCTGCGTGGAGGGGGCCGGAGGGCTCTAAGTGGAGTGACGGAGAGTATTTGGAGACTTTTGGTCCTTGTCATTCATTGTCTTTAAAACATTAACTTAAGGTGCCTCTGGGTGGCTCAGTCAGTTAATCAACAGACTTATGACTTACGGCCATGATCTCGCAGTTCGAGAGTTGGAGCCCTGCACTGGGCTCTGTGCTGGCAGCTCGGAGCCTGGAGCCTGCTTCCGATTCTGTGTCCCTCTCTCTCTGCCCCTCCCCCACTCACACTCTGTTTCTCTCTCTCTCAAAAATAAATAAACATTAAAAAAACCCTTGACTTAAATATACTTTTTTCTTCCCAGCTAGCTGCAAAACGCAGGACACCTTTGCCCTGTTCATTCCTGTACGGCTGTGATCTTCAGGGCCTTTCTGCAGTGTATTAGGTTCAGTGTCTGAGTAGCCAGTGGCGCATTTAGGTGCTGACTCATCTCTTCCTATGAAAGCTTTTGGGATCCAGCTCAGACCATGGGTAATACTTCCTTTTTTGAGTCTCTGATCCCTTCAAGGGGATGCTATATGGTTCTCTCCTCCTCCTCCTCTTAGTTTTAATAAGGAAGGTTGGTGAAAGCCCGGCTTCCCCGAAATCTAGTCGTTCTAGAATTCTCCCTGTGCTTCGCAGGTGAGAACACGGGTTGTGTTTTCCAGGCACGTCACAGTGTAAAGCCCAGGTCTCCTGTGACTCCTGCGGGTTCGTTACATCTCCCGTGTCGTGTCCTAATCAGGGTAAATTAGGGTGTTTTTACTGACTTTGCATAATGATATTCCTCCACCGGAGGGAATCTCCTTCATGCAGTTAGATGATATGATTTATAAAATTTGATTTATGCCCAATTTTATGGTTATATCCATAGCTTCAAGTAAACACCTGAGATGCTCTTTAGTTGTTTTATGAATCCCCAGGGAGCTCGAAAAGCCCTCCAGGCCGGCTTCCAGGAGATGCTTCTTGAGACACTTGGAAGCGTGTGGCATCTCTCAAGCGTCATTGCCCTGCATCTGCGCGGCTTGAAGTAAGGAGTACATAAAATCCCCTCAGAAAAATAGGCACTGATTATTAGACATCATCTGTGCATGTCTAGCTTGCACAAGGACCCCTCGTCAGATTTCTTTACTTTCTGAATTGTCAGTGATCCTGTGTACAACACATGAGTGAACTGACCATAAACAGCTTCGATGCACGGACCTATGCTGGGAGATAGAAATCTCCTGGAAGGTCCGGGGCTACTCAGCCTGGTTAGAAACTTGGTTGATGCTCTAATTCATTCCAGTCTTCTTAGGCAGCAGGGAAATTCCAGGGTTTATTGAAGAGGTAGGACCAAGCGGGATGCTGTCCGTGCTCATTCTAAGACTCCTTTTGCAGGAACGCCCTTCCCGGGCTCCTCTGTGTGACGTATTTCATGTGGGTCATGTGCCAACCTAAGGCCGGAGTTGGACCTTCGCGGCATGGAGGCAGATTTCTGGTGCACAAAAGCCTTTGTCACTATCTTGATGCAAAGACCTATTGCATCATCGATTCTGTTGGGTATTTCAGGGCCTCGTCCTGCTTGAGAGTAAATAAGTCGCTAATGCCACCAAAATGATTTGTAGGTAAAGAGGTGACAGTTACAACCATGAATTAGAAGACACGGTGTGTTCTTGTGGGCACTGCCGGCCGCTCTCAGCCCTGGTATTTACTCCTTGAGTCCCTTTTACCTCCCACACATCTTGTTTCCCAGGATGGAGGGATGAATCTGATTGTAAAAAATTAGCATGTCTTATGCCGGGGCAGCAACGTATGTCAGATTTCAATCTATTTAGAGTGAAAACCAACAAAGCCTGGTTGAAAAATGGCCGGTAAGTTGCGGGCCTAATCAAGGTAAATCAGGCTCTGAGCATATATGGTGGATGGCCGAATTCCATGGCCTTCTGCCCCAGAGAATCCGTTTGTCTCACTTGATGATGGAATCAGGCAGGACCTGTCTCTTCTTGGAAAGGCTGAGTGTAGGCTGGTCAGCGTCGGGAGGGGTCAGGCTCAGTCAGGCGTCATTAGTAGGGTGAGCCAGGTGACAGGGGAGCATGAATAGCCAGAAGCTGTCTTAGTAATGGCGCCTGGCACTTAACACGGCTTTTCTTCTTCAAAGCCATTTGCAGAGATGGTTCTTAAAGGTGCTCTTTCACCATCTGAGGCTCCTTTTGCATGTTGGTTCTTCCAAAGATGGATGCGGTGATTTTCAGGGATCAGATTTCAGGTCACAAGTTAGGTTGTGCATCTTTCGGAACCCTCTGCTATTTTCCACTTTATTGAAATACTTGGAAGGGTCTTAGCGTAGGCTAGGTGTCCTGAGCTCATTTGCAGATTTGCCTGGAGCGTGAAATGAGGCTGTTTTCTCTGTGATTCAGAGATATCCATGGGCAGCGGGAGCAGGTTCTGGGATTTCCTAAGCTTCGAGTTTAGAACTTCCCACTTGATTTCCTATCTGGAGAATATTCTATTTCCTGAGTCACATGAAAAAAACAAATAATTGCAAACCTTTTCCCATTTGAGTGTCGTAAGCTTGAAATTACAAGTATGCCAGTCAGGGATGCCATGAGTTTTGTGAACCCCTTTAAGGCAGACTGGTTTGCAAAGTATGTGGATAATTGGGTAACTTTAAAAGAAATGTGACATTTCTTTTATTATTCACACAACACAGCTCACAGAAGTGAGCCCTTGTGAGTTGCGAGCCTTGGACGCTGAGGGACGTCTGAGGCCAAGGCAGCCTCCTGACTGCAGTGCACCCTTCCTGTTTCCACCTGAGGCTGGAAAATTACAACAGTTTCCAACGAGGCATGGCAAGAGTGTAACATTTATCGTGTCCAGTAACACGAAATCAAGATGGAAAACTGGCGTATCAGTCAGTGGTAGGGAAGGAAGGCAGAAAGGGGGTTTACGGACTCTCAGAAGCAGAAACAGTCTGAAGCTAGACTTCTACCTCGGTGACTCGGGACCGAGGAGGGATGGCGCTCAGGGGCCCACACCTGCCTCGTCTCCGGGAGGAAAGCGTGCGTGATTCAGGTGCCCAGTCTACAGCGGTGACAGTGGACAGAGACCCCAGTCCTTCCGTAACAGACCACGGGAGACTCTTCCCGTGCTGGCCACTCGAGAGCGAAGACCTGAGGACCCTCGCGAGGGGGCTTCCTCCGGAGGGACCCCCGCGGGCCTCCAGACAGATCCCAGGATCTCAGAGGCACTGGCCAGCCCCTCCTGTGTCCCCTCTTAAACAGGAGAAGCCCTAACGTGTTATCACACTTTGGAGGACGGCTCCTAACACAAAAAAGTAGAGACCAGAAACCAGTGAAGAGAGAAAAATAACTTCTCTTACAAAGGCGAGCAGAAGGATCGTTGAAGAAAGATCGTTAATCGACACAGGGACGGACTAGAGGGTTCTGCGTGCAGGTGATGGGACGGGATGGGGTGGGAATGGGATATTGGGAGGATTTGAAAGGAGCTTTCTTTTTTTTTAATGTTTATATTTATTTGAGACAGAGAGAGGGTGAGTGGGCCAGGGGACAGAGGATCTGAAGCAGGCTCTGTGCTGACAGCAGACCGCCGATGCGGGGCTCAAACTCACGAACCGGGAGATCCTGCCTGAGCTGAAGTTGGACCCTCAAGCGACTGAGCCACCCGGGTGCCACTCAAAAGAGCTTTCTGAAATTAAACTGTAAAGCTCGACAGAAGAGCAGGAAGAAGTAGCTGGTGGTTGATCTAGTGGTAGATTAAAGAACATAAAAGATGGGGCGCCTGGGTGTCCCTGCTGGTTAAGTGTTCGACTTCGGCTCCGGTCATGATCTCACAGCTTGTGAGTTTGAGCCCCACGTCGGGCTCTGTGCTGATAGCTCGGAGCCTGGAGCTGCTTCAGATTCTGTGTCTCCCTCTCTCTCTGCCCCTCCCCTGCTCATGCTCTGTCTCTCTCTGAAAAATAAATAAGCATTAAAAAAAAATAGAACATAAAAGAGAAAATTAAGGAGCTCCAGGAGGTCTGACATTTGATGACTTTGAATGAAAGAACAGAAAACAGAGAGGAGGCCCTGAGCAGTAATTCAGGAAAACATCGTAGCACTGAAGAACAGGAATTTCACTCAAAAGAAGCCGGTGTGCCCCGAACCCACAAACAGATTGTCTGTAGCCATGCCACTGTGAAACCGCAGAGATCCCGGTGACTGGGGAGTTGCCCGGTTTCTCCAGTGGAAGCTCCAGGACGGTGGCAGGAGGCCTGGCAGCTCTGCAGGAGGATGCTTTTCCAGCTGGGAATGGTTTTCCCCCGCTGCGCCGTTGATTATAGGGTGAGGGTAGGTAAGGACGTTTTCCATCGTGCACGACCTCCGTGTTTCCCACCTACATCCTGTCCTAGGAACATGGTGGAGAACGTGCCTTATCAGAAGAGGGAAAAACTGATAATGGGGCAGGGGTGGGACCCAGAAGGCAGGATGTGTTACAAACAAGAGAGAGAGAGAGAGAGAGAGAAAGAGATCTCAGGATGGCGCCTGCCAGAGGCCCTGGAAGAAAGTACTGAAGATGCAATTATCAAAATACCCTATATCTCAGTGTATCCAGAGGAGATTTAGACAGTGAGTGGAAAAATTGCATTTGAATGGGTGATACGTATGTGAAAACTAAGGTCCAGGAAAGAGCAAGATCATTCCTGAGTCCAGGGCAAAGTTGTGTGAGAACGAGGCATCCTAAGGGGCTCTGGGGTCTGCTGGGACCTCTCCGTAGGGTCTTGCTGCCGGGATCACACCTGTTAGGAGGGGAAGGGCAGGCGGGAGGAAGGGAGAGCGGGCTGAGCTCCAGCACCTTACCCGATAATGACAGAAACCGAGACGTTAATAAGGGAGGTGTTATCAGAGGTGTGGAGACGAACACCAAAGCAGTCAGCTGAGGGATTTGAAGGGCAGTGGCGTTGCTAGGAATGAGGGTCACTGGGAAGAGGCCCTAGACATTGCACAATCCATTCTGCTCTTGCTATTTGAGCAAAGAGACCTGGAAAAAAAAGTGTGTCCGGACACCTACATCCTTTAGGAGAATGGCTACCCTAGGAGAAGTCAATGGGATGAATTCTTGATACATTGTAACTCTTACTAAACTTTTACGGAGAGCCCGACTTAGGCAGATGGTGTAGCAAAGCGGACTTTGTAAAACGGAATTGAGAACACCGGAATTCTATAAGGAGCACTACTTATAATGCAGGACTATTTCCTCCTCTTTTTTTTTTTTTCCTGAAATGGGCTTCATGTCCAACATGGGGTTTGCACCCACAACCCCGAGATCAGAGTCGGATGCTCTACCGACTGAGCCAGCCAGGCACCCCTTACGCAAGCCTGTTTAATGCAGAGCTCTTTCTGGAAGAACCAACCTTCCTCTCTCCACATATCGATGACTTTGCAGAAACACTGTATTTCTGAGAACATCTGTGTTAGATATCCCTTGATGAGGAACTATGTCGTCTTTCTAAACAACCCAAACAAACCTCTTTTCATGAGGCAGCGAGTCCCAGTGCACCGTGCTTGGGCGGGAAGCATCAGCAGAGCCTGGGAACCTGTTAGAAATACAGATGACGAGGCCGTTCTCCAGATCTGGGAAGCAGGGTCCCCGGAGGTGGGGGAGTGGGGAGCAGCGTGAGATGTGACAGGTGATTCTGTGGAAGGCAGCCAATGGTGTTACAGGTAAGGCTGGCCCCTCACTTAGAGGTTACGCTCCTGTTAGGCTCACCCCACAGTGTAGGAGACCTTAGCCCCCTTGATCTTGAAGCACCCGGTCAGCATTAATGTAAGCTGTGCCTGTTTTTTTTTTTTTTTTTTTGACACTAAAGACAGCGTTTTACAATAGTCTTGTGGATAAAAGCTTAGAGCACACCCGGAGGTCAGTAGTAACAAAGTAACCATCGTAATGACCAGCTTATAAAGAGGGGTCTGTTTGTTGGGATTTGGGCCCTTAGTGGGAGTGGTGTAGTGGGGGGGAGGGGACGGCAGACCACGCTCTCTTTCCTTGCTTCTCCCGTGGCTCCGTGGGGAGACGGTCAAGGCCATGCCCTTCCACTTGTCTTTGGAACACGTTCACTCCGCAGTTACTACTGGCACAGCCACATGCAGCTCCTTAACCCTTTACTCCTCCCTGAAGACAGTGGGGGGAGCAGGTGTAGAGGGTGGGGGAGGGGCGGTGAATGGTCTCGGATGCACCTGATTTCTACCTGGGTGCCTTTCACATACGCAGGCTCTGTTCACGGTCAGATGCTCTGTGATGATAAAGCCTTAGGAGACTGGGTTTCCGGCATGCAAAATCACTGTCGGCCCTTGACACACAGACCCTAAATGACCCCAAGTTCAATGCTTGCTGAACTAAGGGGAATTCGTGGACAGTTGTCATACTTCCGTTCCTCCGAGTTTTCTCGTAATTCAAGGAGGGTTTGGTACACCGAAGCGTAGTCTTGTATGTGCAAGAACTTCGTACGTGATGAAGACAGAACGTGAAAGCCGAGCGGATACACGTGGGTTATGATCTGGGAGGGGTCGGTTCAGAGGCGCACCTCACAGAATGTTTGAGCAGAAATCCCTCTGTGTTAAAGAGTTAAGGATAAGCCCTGAAATCCCAGAGAAGTTAGGTGTCTGGTGTCTCGGAGGGTGGTGGGGACGACTTCTTAAAAATGCAATTTTTAGAAAAATAACAGAGTGGGTAGATTTGACTAAGTTGAGAAAAATAATCTTCTATCAAAAGCAGCCACTAAGAGGCAAGTTGGGGAAGATATTTGCAATGTTTCTGTGAGATAGGTGTGTTTTTAAAAATTATATGGGGGACGCCTGGGTGGCTCAATCGGTTAAGCGTTCGGCTTCGGCTCATGTCATGATCTCACGGTTCGTGGGTTTGAGCCCCACGTTGGGCTCTGTGCTGACAGCTCAGAGCCTGGAGTCTGTTTCAGATTCTGTGTCTCCCTCTCTCTCTGACCCTCCCCTGCTCGCACTGTCTCTCTCTGTCTCTCAAAAATAAATAAAAAGCAATAAAAAAAATTTTTTTAATTATATGAGGGGCTCCTGGGTGGCTGTCAGTTAACCGTCTGACTTCGGCTCAGGTCATGATCTCATGGTTCGTGGGTTTGAACCCCACATCGGGCTCTGTGCCGACAGCTCAGAGTGGCACCTGCTTCCCATCCTGTGTCTCCCTTTCTCTCTGCCCCTCCCCTGCTTGCTCACTCTCTCTCAAAAATAAATAAACATAAAAAAATGAAAAAAAACCATGAAATACCAACAGAATTAAAATGTGGGGTGGATGTGAACAGGGTTTCAGGTGAGGAGGGCCTCATGCTGTTTGTAGAATGTCTGTCACATTGGACTCAGGGAAAGGAAGCACCCTCGATGGGCCTGGAGGAGGTTGGGTTCAGATGTCTTCTATTTTGTTTTTTAAATGATTATTTTTTTCAAAGTTTGTTTAATTTTTTTGGCAATCTCTATACCAACACGGGGCTTGAACCCATGAGCTGCGAGATCATGACCTGAGCTGAAGTCAGACGCTTAACCGTCTGAGCCCAGTAGGTGCCCCAGGGATTTGCTTTTCAAAATCCTGTTTGTGTCCTGCAGAGCTTCTGGGCCAGCTGTCTCTGTCAGATCTGCTCCCCGGACCGAGTCCGAGGGAAGTCAGTTTCTGGGAAGTGGCCTGTCATTCTCATAGTGAACCTCTTTTCTCCCTTACTTTTTTTTTCCACAGGCACTGCCTAGGTCCTGTTAGCTGCGGAGGCCTGGCTGTGGCAAGTGACATGATTTCTTCTAAGAACCTGCCTTCCAGGGGCTCCTGGGTGGGTCAGTTGGTTAAGTGTTCGGCTTTAGCTCAGGTCATGATCTCATGGATCGTGGGTTCGAGCCCCGCGTCGGGCTCTGTGCTGACAGCTCAGAGCCTGGAGCTGCTTCAGATTCTGTGTCTTCCTCTCTCTGACCCTCCCCTGCTCACACTGTCTCTCTCTGTCTTTCAAAAATAAATAAAAAAAAACATTAAAAAAAAGAAAAAAAAAGAGCCTGCCTTCCAGCTGTGACGAGATTGTGCCTTGTGAATGTTGGGAGTCCCCGGGTTGCATCTGTCAGATTTGTCCTGCGCTTGTTTCCTTCTCTCCCCGACCTGACCTGCCGTCTAAGTTCAGACCTGCGCCCCCATTGTTTTTAGTTCAGTCCTGTCCCTGCCAGAGCGGCTTTCCTGGAACAGATCTGATCATTTCGGTCCTTGGAAGGAGATCCTGCCGCAGAGGGGGACGCGGGGTTCGGGTCCTTGCTGGGGCAGGTTCTCCCCCCTGCTGGGGTGCCGCCCTGAGTCTGATCAGGCAGCCCTTGCCCAGCCCGCCGTCTCGGGAATCCGGCTCCCACGTCTTGCTGGCGTGTGCTGCTCCCCGTCCCTGGTGTCCACCGTCGCTTACCGGCGACAGGGCGTCCGTGCGGGCCCCTTGTGGGGACGCACTCTGTTTGGGCGGCCGTGGTGCTCTGTCTGCTCCAAGGGTCCCACCTCCTGTCCCCTCCAGCTGCTTGTCCTTCTGCCCTCCCAGGTCTGGGTGATCCCCCGACGGAGCCCAGCAGACAGCGGTGAGGGAGGTGCCCGTTTCCGTCTCTGTGCCGTCTGGAAGCCCCCGGAGTCAGTGGGCATCGTGTCCCTGTCTGCACACTCACACACACACCCCCCCCCCATTGCTCTCGGGTGTGCGTCACCCTGTGGGCTCCCTACGTGTGTTCTTGACGTGCGAGCATGTTGGCCATTGGGCACCTGGTGGGACGGGCATGCTTGCTTTTCAGCATGTGGATTCTCTGCTGATTGCACCGGAGACTGCTCCTTTACACCAGAGACCCTAGAGAGACCGGTGACGGCCGTCCACTGTAAGATCCAGGCATGAGAGCCTGCGAGTCGCCTTGGCCGCCTCCCCACCGGCCACCGTCTGGTCCACTGGCTGCAGCCCAACGGGGAGGAAATCTCCACGACTGTGGCTCCACGTAAACTCGTGCATCCGTGTTGTAGTAGGGACTGGGAAAGAACCCTCCTGGGAGAACGCAGTTCTGTCTCTCATCGTGAGGGTTATTTTAGCAGCCTGATGTCGGTGGGGTAAAATTAGCCAGCCTCGGTGTTAAGGGCTGGCTTTGCCAATGCCCTCCATTTTAAATAACCTTGGCACCCATCTATCTGGTGAACGGGTTCCTTTATTTAATCCTTCCTTTAAAAAATTATTTAAAGAAAAACACACCCAGTTTCTATTTAGACTTCAGCTGTTCCCGGATGCACCCGATTTTCTTGCACCGTCTGTCTTAGCCTCTGCCGAAGGCGGGATCAAGACTGCTTTGCCTCGCTTTCTCCGTCCCACACGGCACGGCGGTGAGCGCATGGTATTCACCTGTCTTTTATGTGAGTTGTCAGCAAACCAAAGAAACCCTTTTGTGTCTGGTACTCAGCCTTTTGACCGGAGCTCTCCTCTTATCCGGGACAGTCCTGACTTACGTGGTGTGGCTGGTCCTGACTTCTGCCCCTCAGACCACGCACCCTCACTTTGCTTCAGAAACTATGATGGGCACCCTTGCTCTGAGTAAGGGATCAACTACTCATTGTGTCCACCTGCCTTGTAATTTGTCGTTTCCTTTCCCTGTTCGTGTACTTACCTTTGCACTAACAAGATGCACAGATTGCCACTTCCAGACCCAGGCTGGACATTTTTACGGTCCCTACTCTAAAATAGGTATTTTCTTCCTTTGCATTTTGATTGAGAAGTGACTTCAGATTCCCCTCCCCCCACAATGTCTGGTATAGTATTTTACATAAACAGGAGGATAATAAATGCAGTGGGACTAAAATCCAGCGCTGAGTACCTGGTGCATTTCTTATCTCTTTTTGTTAGAGTTTTCTGCCTTTTCCCTGCCTTTACACAGATGGCTTAGTGCCCTTTTCCTAACCTTTAATTTTGATAAGACTTCAAAATAATTTTCCAGGAAAGTAAACCTAATAGCCCCAAAAGGGATGCGTGTGTGTGTGTGTGCGTGTGTGCATGTGTGGTATGTGAGTGACAAAACACTCTATTTATAGGCATAGAGGCACTCTCCTTTTCTTCCTCCATCCTTGCCCTTATGCTGGTTTGCACTTTCATCTCGCCATGAGATCAAAGCAGACACTGAATGAGTGGAGGCCTTAGAAGCCCCAGAGGGCTGTGTCTAACTGCAGGTGCCGCCGGCGGCTGACCTTTGGGAGTGGCACGCCTGGCTCTTTCCTGGGCCATAATGGAGATGAGCTAAATTGTAGGTTCTGTGAGATGGACCTGTAGTTTTTCCTGTTTTTCCACCTGTCGCAGCGGAATGCAAGGAATCAAAGGCTCGCCATGCTCTTGGAGGAAAAGTCTAACTGGTCAAAATGTGCATTTGCAAACACTGACACTGTAACTGGGTTTGGGACCCAAGCGTTGGTTGGGACATAGCAGACATCTCACCTGTGTGTGGGGATGCGGAGGAAGGGGGGGCTTGCTTCCTCCTGGCATCGAGAGAGAGGAGCAAACGGGTGGGTGGTGAGCTGTCTTGCCAACACCACCAAGGTGGGTTGGGGGTCGGAACGTAGATTCTGTTGGTGAGAAGTGTGTTCGTCTCATCGATGGTCATGTCCCATAGGAAAGCGATGGTTTTGCTAAGTGGGGACCTCTGTTGTTGACTGTGTGTAGATGTATACTCTTTGGTCTTCTATTTCTGGTATTTTCTACCGTGACGTTGCAGCTTGCATGTTCTAATGATGCGGCAGCAGCTCAGATAAGACACTGTTATTTTTGGAGCCTTTAAAAACCAAGGATAATCAAGGTGCTCTGATTTTGTTTTTCTTTGTTGGTTGCCCTCAGGTAATTCTTCCCGGAGGATGCATTAAGAGAAGAGGACCCTTAACGCGTTAGGAATGGAGAGCGGTTTGTCAGCTTCCAACATGCAAGACCCGTCCTCCTCACCCCTGGAGAAACAGCAGAGCTCGGCGAACGGTAACGGAGGTCTCGATTCAGGTAGGGGTTTGTTTTCTGGATCTGTCTGACTGATTCAGCGACCTCGGTCTTCCTAAAAATGTTCGGGAAACAATGGGGCAGACGTTTCTAGGTCTCCCACGTTGCCCGTTGCTAGGATTCGCTGTCACATTTGTAAGCATCTGGCCGCTTGAAAGTTAGGCAAAATTTGGCTCAACATTAGTATTCCCTGTCCTGCACAGAGGGGTGGGTGACCCGGAGGTGACAGATCTCTTCAAAGTCTCAGTGGTTAGCACATTAGATGTTGACCCATCATTCATGCAATTTCAGACGAGGTAGTTGGTGTGCCTTCTACTGAGTCATTGCACACGGTCTGATGGCGCACCACGTCCGGGAGGGGTTTCTGTTACGGGGTAGGCAGGGTGGGGGGTCCCGAATCTTCCGCTCAGAATGTCTTGACCAGAGCCTGTCCCGTGCTGGCACCACCGTAAGGGACGTGGGCAGTCCATCCTTCTCTCCCATGTGCCCGAACTCCGGATGCCACCCCTTCCCTCTCCTCTCCAGCACTTCCAGCCAGTCTCTCGAGAACTCCCTAACGTGAAAGAAACCTAGGTCATGTGAATGCGTGGTGGCATCTGTCTCCCCTTCAGGAAACTAAAACCAAAGCAAACCAAGCCAGTCTTTGATTGAATTTTAATATTTAATCAATGGATTTATAAAGCATGTTTTTCTAAATACTTACACAGGAGTCTGTTTTAAAAAGACACTTTTTTTTTTTTTAAAGAATTGCTGTATTTGCATAACAGCAGATTAAATAAGGGTAACTTAGCTCTTTGGATCCTTAACATTTGCTGTGGCGAATTCATGTAGAAAATGTTGATCCTTCACCCAGCAGGAGCTTTGACCGTTGAACAAAGAAGTCATGAAGTTTGTCTCCATATTTGGATGAGTTCGGTCAGTGACAGAATTATAAGTTCCTTGGTATCCTGGACATGATTACATGAAACTTCTCAAATTGTATCTTTAGCTGCAAAAAATCTGGAACCACCTGAAATTATTGCCTAGATGTGTTGAAAGATGTTAGTGTCTGCTTCAAAATCAGCCCAGCCCTCCATCGCCACCCCTTGTGATTCTCCTGGATGGAAGCCTGAGTGAGGAAACTTCTAGAAGCATAGTTGAGTCATCGTCCCACAGTGGAAGTATGGATTCTTTCCTGAGGAAACTCCGTCCCATAGGCTTGACGTTATTTAAGTACAAGAACGCTTTTTATAAAAGTCAGTCTTATATTTCCTGCGTGGGGTTACGTTTCCACCTACGGTTCCCGGGGCTTTCACCGCGTCTTTGTCAAACGCACATCTGATGACTGTTACTGCGTCATTTTCAAAGATGTGTTGTCTCAACTGTTTAAAAACCAATTGTGTGTTGACTTTTCATTGTCTTGTGGCCTCAGTGGATCTCTCTAGCTTAGGTAGATTTTGAAACCTAGCGGCAATAATATGGTGTCAGGAAAATTATTCGTACTGCATTTCCTCCCGGTGATTCCTTAAAGGGAAGTATGAGACTGGTTATGTCATTGGCCGCCATGTGCTTGGGCGGAACCCGCCACACAGTATGCAACGTGCGTGGCAGCTTCCTTGCGTGCGTGGGATAGTGACCTGAATCCTCCGAGACGTCAGGGTCTCTACAAGAAGCAATATTTTGGGCTGGGTGGTGTAGTCTGTTAAGCATCTGACTCGGTCTTGGCTCAGGTCACAATCTCACAGTTCCGTGAGTTCGAGCCTCACGTCAGGCTCTGTGCTGACAGCGTGGAGTCTGCTTGGGATTCTCCATCTCTCTTTGTCTCGGCCCCTCCCCTGCTCATGCACGCTCTCTCCCTCTCTCAAAATAAATACATAAACCTAAAAAAAAAAGTAGTAATTCTGAGTAGCTCTAAATTATGTTAGCATTTACAGATCGTGGTCCCAGAGCTTTTCCCCCTGTGTGTGGTGGATCTGTCCTTTCTCCTTGGAGCACCTGTAAGCTCGGCCTGGAGGAGACTTGCAGAAGTGCCAGGACGATGGCCCCTGAAGGAGAAATCAGTTGAAAGCAGGGTCTAATATAAATGTGTGTTGGAGCAGAGGCCGACCTGTGGACGAAACCCACACGTGGTTGGGAACCTTGAGACCCCGGAGACTGTACTCCGGTGCGAGTTGTCAGGAAGTGTATTTTCTCAGGTGCTGCCCCTTGAAGTGGGTGACACATAAAACAGTTTCTGTGTTGGCACGGTTGGAGGGATGTCTGGTTCGGGGCCCTTGTGACATGCTTAGGGCAGCAGGTCATCTCGGTGACGAGGCTCCCTGGCCCGGAGGCGTTTCAGATGAGATTTCCGTACGGGAACAACAGGAGACGGTGCGTTCGGTGTTCTGCTGCCGCCGCCTCTGCGTTGACTGGGAACGGCGAGGGACGTGAGCCTGAGTTAATGCTGTGTGGCAGGCACTTACTTGAGTCCCTTTTGTTGACTCAGTTTACCCTTCCGTGACCCAGTGAAAGAGCTGGTTTTCTTCTCCCTGTTTCTTAGAGGAGGACACTGGACCCCAAGGGAAGTCAGGTGCCTCTTGTGTCGGAGCCTGGGTTTCATCGCAGGCGTCCAGAGGCTCAGAAGCTGGTGGCCGGAGACCCTGGGCCGTCCCTGCTCCTCCACACCAGGAGAAGTCCCCCTTGGCCCATAAATGTGTGCGCACGCGAGCCCCCGCTCCAGGCACACACACTCTCTGCGACACAGGCACAACCCAGCCTCTCGCATGCTGTCCCCTGTCCCCACAGGTGACATGACACCGGCTTGTGGCTCGCCAGCGCGTGGCCGCACATGGGTGCCCAGAGCGCTCCTGTGCGAGATGGAGTCCGACCACGGGAGCCTCTCCCGGTGGCTCCTGGCTGTTTTGTCTCCTGTTGACGCACTGCATGCCCAGCAGATGCCATTCCTCGCAGGGACGGTCTGTCAGTCTGAAACTAGAACTTGAGTGCAGGACGGTGGACCCTGAATCTCAGGAATGGCTTTTTTATTTTTCATTTTGCCTCTTTTGCCAAGGAAAGTGCAGGTAATGCTCTGACGGGCCCCCGAGTCCTGTATGTCAAACAGGCACCACATGAGTGGCCTCCTCCCAGGAACACCGAGGCCGCCGCCGGGAGGAGCGCGGGGACGGGGACGCACGGGCCTCCCTGGCAGACGGCACGGACGGCGTCGACTCCAGCTGCACGGAATTGGATTTCTGGAAGCCTGGGCTTCTGCAGCTGCCTGATAAGGGCAAGCAGAACGATACGCTGACACGGAGATAAACAGACTCCTGGACGTCAGTCTTCCAGGCTGGCTAAGCGTGACTTCCCGGGGACGTCTGTGGGTGCAGTGGGGTTGTGCACCTAGACAGGGCAGGCGCGGAGTCGAGAGGATGAGGCTGGGGAACCGGGGGGCTCCGTCGGTTAAGCGTACGACGTCGGCTCAGGTCACGATCTCACAGTCCGTGGGTTCAAGCCCCGTGGCGGGCTCTGTGCTGATCGCTTGGCTGTGCTGACAGCTTGGAGCCTGGAGCCTGCTTCGGATTCTCTGTCTCCCCCTCTCTCTGCCCCTCCCCTGCTCATGCTCTGTCTCTCTCTGTCTCTCAATAATAAAACAAATGTTAAAAAAATATTTAAAAAAAAGAGAGGCTGGAAACGTGGGCTTACATTTTTTTTCCCTTTTATTTTGGTGTTAGGAATACATGAAGTGGAACCTCACAGGTGTTTCAAAATTCTGATTAGAAAAATTCAGCTCTGTTACTCTTGGTGCCAGGAACGGGTGCTCTGTGACTCCATAATGTTCCCTGGTTAAAAAAACAACAAAACAAAAAAGTGGAGCGCCTGGGGGGGCTCTATTGGTTAAGGGTCTGACTTCGGCTCAGGTCATGGTCTCACAGTTCATGGGTTCGAGTCCTGCATTGGACTCTGTGCTGACAGCTCAGAGCCTGGAGCCTGCTTCTGATTCTGTGTCTCCCTCTCTCTCTGCCTTTCCCCTGCTCACACTCTGTGTCTCTGTCTCTCAAAAAAAAAAATGGACACTAAAAAACAAAGAGAATAAAACAAAGGAAAGACCAAAAAAGGCCTCTTTTAGAATATTTATTGCCTGTCCCTCCCCCCCACCCCAGCTGGGTATTTGGATGATTTTTATGTGTTTTCTTTTTTCTGAGACATCTCTCTGGCCACCTGGGTGGTCGGACGGGTGCGAGGACCCCTGTGTTCCGTGACTGTCCCCACTTCCCTGGGGTCGTCCTGCAGCCGTGAACTCAGCCCTCGGATTGGCGCTGGCCAGCCCTCCCCGAGTTTCCTATGACCTGTGTGTGTAGTTAATGGACTCTGTGGAACTGTTTTTTAAACCTTGTGATAGTGTGACTGGACTGTCAGCAGGTGAAACAGCAAAGGTGTAATGGCTTCCTTTCTCTTCCCGTATTTATGAGGAACACCTAGCGCACGAGAACGGGTCCTGTTTGGATTGCGTTCAGTCTGAACCTGCCGATTCTCCCGTTGGGTCCTTCACGGTTAGGGACTGGGCTATGCAGCCTCGCAAAGGGAGCCTTACTTCAGACAGTAAAATCCAAACCCCAGATGTGATTCCTTCGGAAAAGGTGCGTGAGTCCTTTGTTCATTCATTTTTCACCAGAGAGTGGCTGCCCCTCAACATTCTGTGCTCCTTTTTGATCCGTTACGAAACATGCTGGTCGCATCAAGAGCCTTCCGTTTTGCAGAACTGGATTGTTTTCTTGTCTTTTTTTTTAATTAAAAAAAATTTATTTTAACATTTATTTATTTTTGAGAGACAGAGAGAGACAGATCACGAGCAAGGGAGGGGCCAGAAGAGAAGGAGACACAGAATCAGAAGCAGGCTCTGGGCTCTGAACTGTCAGCACAGAGCCCGACGTGGGGCTCGAACCCACGAACTGTGAGGTCATGCCCTGAGCCGAAGTCGGACGCTCAACTGACTGAGCCACTAGGCGCCCCTGGATTGTTTTCTTTTAAATTGTGAAATTTTCTTGGTGGCGTTTCAGAGTCTGCTTTCGTGACCTCATGGGGAAAAACGGCTCCCACCGGTGCCTTGGCAGAGGCAGGAGGTTGTCAGAGTCTCCCTGATAACATGTTTACGGGCTTAAGAGGTTTCTGAGTGAGCTGTAAATATTTGCTCTGGGTTTATGGGACCTCCACTCATAAACAGCGTGTGTTTATCTGTTGCTCATTGAGACGTCTTTAGAGAACCGGCTGTTGAAGATGTGTGTGCGGGAGGAAATTCTGGTTGGGAAAGGCTTCCTTGTAAGGGACCCTAACTTTTGTATATGATTTTCTTGTGAAAACTACCAGTGCTGGGCATCACATCTTCAGTTTAAAAAATCCCATTTCAGTTCTGACTCTTGGGTTCTTTTTTAAAGTATTTTCTCTGGGGGACTCTGGAGGGCTCGGGCAGTTAAGCGTCTGACTTCCGCTCAGGTCATGATCTCATGGTTCGTGGGTTCGAGCCCCGTGTTGGGCTCTGTGCTGACAGCTCAGAGCCTGGAGCCTGCTTCAGATTCTGTGTCTCCCTCTTTCTCTGCCCCTTTCATGCTCAGTCTCTCTCTATCAAAAAATGAATAAATATTAACAAAAAAAATAACGTATTTTGTCTGGACTGCAGTGAGCAAAAATGCTCTGAAGCAGTGTTCTTTTGTTTTTCCTTTTCCTCCAAGTTTGTTTATTTTTGAGAGAGAGAGAGAGCGAGCAGGGGAGGGGTGGGGGGTGGACAGAGGTTATGAAGCAGGCTCTGCGCTGTCAGCACAGAGCCCCATGTGAGGCTTGAACTCATGAACCTTGAGTTGGAGGCTCAGCTGACTGAGCCACCAGGCGCCCTGAAACATGTTCTTGGGCTCCCTTGGGAGCCCTAGGGGGGACCTGTTCGCCTCTTGGGAACTTAAATGAACACCTGAGGGAGTGTGAAAGCAGTTATGGCCCGTGTCTTGCGGGGAGAGACACATGGTCTGAACTGAGGTTAAGTCAGGTGAGAACAGAACGCTGGGAAGAAGGCCCGCAGCCCACAGTGGCGCTGTGTGAGGCGGGGCGCATGGCAGGGGCCGCCCCAAGGCGGGGGCATGTGAGCCAGGGTCACGGCTGGTCCCACGGGACGGATCCCCAGTTCCTTCCCGTCGCGGTGACCAGCTCACCGACGCCCTGCTGGCCCAGGCACTGGCTGCTGCGGCCTCTGACTCGGGCAGACGGTGCTGACGCCCCAGGGGGCGCTTCCTTTTTCGGGAGCTGTTCACTCTCCCGGAGGCTTTGCCGGGACCTTCTGTCTCCAAAGGCCCAAGACCGGGTTTTCTGCCCACGTCCTCCCCTTCGCCGTGTCCTCCTGCAGGAGTGCAGGGACTCTGCGTGCCCTGTTCTCGTACAGCCCAGCTGCCGCCTCTGCCTTGTTGCATCTTGTAAGCCTTCTGGCTGCCTGGCTTGGTTCTGGAATGTTCTCACGGTCACCAATGCAGAAGACAGAGCATCTGGCCCTGGAGTCTGCCTCGGATCCTCCCGGAGGAACAGGTGGTGGTGGAGAAGCAGATGTGCCCCACGTGGGATCCGGCAGAAGGATGACCAGAAAGGCACCTGGGAGGTGTCCTGGCTCCAAACCTGACAGCCTGGGCTGGATTCTGGCCTTTGTGGCCGGAAAGTTGGATGGCCCTGGTGACTCCCTGGCCTTTCAGGGCTCCCGACTTGTCTTCTGCTAGGTGGGGATGGTAGTAAGCAGCCGTCAGGGTTCTTGGAAGGATGAAGCTGGCTGATGCCTGCGAGGCAGTTAGCAGAGAGCAGGCGGCCTGGGATGGCGTGACCGTGTGATGTCTCCGTGGGGCTCTGTGCGTGACCCACGGCTGGATCGGGCTAGGCCTGAAGCTGAGCTGGACAAGCAGGGTGTATGGAACTTGCAGATTTTGGCGACAAGTTAGCCGCCAATCAGACGCCCCGCCAGGCCCCCTGAGCAGTGAGTGGTGTGCAGGCGCCTCTGGCCAGCGCGTCAGGAGACAGCCTGGTAATCAGCGACTGCGGCCTTTTGGGGACAGGAATTGTGGGTCAGGCCGCCCACCGGGTGGTGCTCCGGGAGGCACTTTCCAGAACGTGACTGTGTCTCAGCAGCATCTCCTTATGTGGCGGCTGCGAGACCCACCGATGTTTTTCAGGGAGCGTGTCTCGACGGAAGGATGGAATCCCTGGACACAGCAAAACGTTGGGAGAGCCACGAGGGAGCACGGTTTTCTCTTCCGATGGCTTTTATTTTTCGTGGACGTTTGATTGCAAACCCCTCGATGGGGGTGAAATCTGAGGAGGCAGAGCTAGGCAACTCGGGTTTAGAAGACAAAATTTAGGGTCGCTGCTTTTAACCTCGCGTCAGCTGGCTTTATAAAAACTACCTTCTGTCCATTTCGGAGACGCTACGGAGTCTTGCAAGGAAATTACTTTCCCTACTGACAACTGAAGAGATCTCTAGTAAGAAGAGGTAGCGAGAGCCTGCAAGAACAAGGCTTCCTTTCTTCGTCACCATCTTCGTCTCCAGCTGCTGATTCCGCTGGCTCACCTACCAGGATATTCCGTTAATAACGTGACTGAAAGCGATATTTACTCTTGGCCAGGGACGTAGGTTCTTGCTTGTAGAAGACACACAGGCTGAACATGTACATGCACTGGTCGGTGTTGCAAGAAAAGAGGATTTAGACTTTGAAGCTCTTTTGTGTCTGTGTGTGTGGCTGTCCCTCTACTGCTCTGTGTGCTTTACGATGGCCCTGTGGGTAGGGTAAGAGAATGTCTACAAGTTATTCATTCTTTCCATTTGAAACAAGGGCATAGTATTGTTATCTGTGCTTTAAGATGAGTTATTTGGTGCTTTTTGTCTATGGAGAGTGTATCGTACACATAGTCTTCAGTGTTTGGAGAATCGTTTGATTGACGGCTGGCCGGTCTCTGTCACTCACTTGCTGGGAGACCTCACATCCTTGAGCGATCCTTCTGGACCTCGAATAGTTTTCTCCTTGGAATAACATCAGGGTCAGCGCTTCCTGATAATGTCGTGTACAACACAGACGGTCTATGCTGTTTTTATAGCCTCTAGCTGTGGGAAGTAGCCAGCGGTCAGAGATGCTCATCTGTACATCCAAGTGCCTCCTCAGTGCCCAGTGGTTTCCTTCACCTGGTCCCCCGACCTTCCCCGAGGCATGACGTGCCCACGGTGACAGTGGTTGACACCAAGTGAATACGCTAACAGGCAACTATGCCCCCAAACAGATCTCGTGACTTTCATTTGCCCCAGAGCACACTTAACTTCATCCTTGATTTTGGCAGGTCGCTCTCGTAGACTTTCTCCCGTGTTTGCTTTCCGTAGTCCGCACTCTGCGGTCAGCGCCCGGAGGCTGGTCACGCCGCAGCGTCCTCCCGACCCGCTGGATTTGCTCACATCTGCGTTACGCGTTTCCCGCTCTTCACCGATGGCCCGTGCCTTTCCAGTCTTCACTCCGGTGGTGATAGTCTTCTGTTTTCGTTTCTTGTCGTTTCAGCGGAGGAAGGTTCAGGCCTGGAGGAAATTGGCTTTAACTGGGGAGAGTATCTGGAAGAGACAGGGGCCAGTGCGGCGCCTCACACGTCATTCAAACATGTACGTAACTCGCCTCCTCTTCCTGTGTTTGGAGGGCGGGAGGGGCTTCTGCGGGAGGCGTCGAGCCCTGGGAGAGAAAAGGGAAACTGAGCCAGGGTTTCTTAGAAATCAGGAGGAGGTGCAGACACATGTCTGTTTGCTTTTCGCCGATAGCTGTGGGGAAGGTGGGTCTAGTCCTCCTGCATTGTCTCTTCTGATGACGGGGGACGGGGACCATCGTGTGCCCTGTCCTTGTTCTGTGCCCTCACGAGCCCGAGTAGACAGTTGTGGGCCTTCCTATCCAAGGGCATACCGTCCAGGACAGGTAAGATCGATGGGAGTAAAGACCCAGCAAACCAGGCAAGTGCCTGTGACAAGTGCTGTCCTCTTAGGAGGTGTGACGGCCGTATATTTTCTTATTTGGAAATGATATTTTTGTTTTGAAGGAACACCTAAAAAGTCTTCTTTATTTGTGGGCCGCTGAGTGAAACTAGAGGAAATGCCTGCAAATATTCAGGACACATTTTATCGAACCAAAAAATCATTTTCACGGTAATATTTCTTGGAACAATGCAGAGAGTGTGCCCAGCCCGGGGCAAGTCCCAGGAAGTGAAAGACTGAGGTTTCATCGCAGTTTTGCTTGTGGGTGAGGTTTAGGTAATATATCGTTAGCAAGGCAGAGACTGAATTTCTGGGACCTGAGGCCGTTTCTTTACTGGAAACGAAAATTTAATTTCAAGATAAATTTTTTTTTCCCTCACTGGACAAAGATTTAGCCCAAGTAGGACAAGCGAACTGGGGGCACCTTTCCAGCCTGTTCTTGCTTTTGGCTGTTTTGCCTCTTCAGATTCTGGGATGACTTGGCTGGATCCGTTCATGTGGTTTAGGAAAGAGATGCTGATGCACAGACTTTTCCTCCCTGTCTGGACCAGGAAGTTACCAGTGTCTCCCCACATGGAGCCAGGCCCTTCTCTTTGATTCGTCATTTCTCCCTCTTCCCCTCCAGCCACAGCGCCCTCTCCTGGGCGCACGGTTTCCCCAGGCCCATGGGCAGGGTTTAAAGGAAACATAGTGTGGCCCTGTGGACAAGCCGTGTCTGATTCCACCATCCCTTCCGCAGCTGCTCCTCACGGTGTGCAATGTGTTAGCTTTCGAACATTATGATAGCCCACCAGGCTGCAGAGCTTTCTTTCCAGGGGAGGGCTGGTAGATACTAATAGACTATGACCCTTAATTAAAAGAAGAAAGAAGGAGGCCCGTTCTCCACGGCTGTGTTGTTGGCACACCGCAGCGGCTGTTGGCTCCTGAGCGCCTGCATCGTGTCCCGTCCAGACACCTGTCCAGGAGAATGCACACCAGGTTTCGTAGGCTTGCTGGGGAAGGAAGAGTGTAGAGCACGTCAGGAATAGGTTTTATGTGGATTGCATCTTGAAATGATGATATTTGGGATACGTTGGGATAATATAAAATACATTATTAAAATTCGTTTCATCTATTTTATCTCGCTTTTTTAACGTGGCTATTAGAAAACAACGTCTGGTTGGTGGCTCCCGTTGTATTTCTCTTAGAACATTCCTGTTCTAAGGCAATAGGAATGTTGTTTTTATTTTTTATTTTTGAGAGCGAGAGAGAGAGAGAGAGAGAGAGAGAGCTTGTGCACACACAAGCCGGGAGGGTCAGAGAGAGAGGAAGACACAAACTCTGAAGCAAGCTCCAGGCTCTGAGCTGTCAGCACAGAGCCCGACTCGGACCTTGAACTCGTGAACCTCGAGATCATGACCTGAGCCAAAGTCAGATGCTCAACTGACTGAATCCCACAGATGCCCCAGTAATGTTGTTTTTAAGTGCCGTGTTTTTTTAAAGTTATTTATTTGGGGTGGTAGAGGGGTGAGGGAGAGAGAGAGAGCACCAGTTGGGGAGGGGCAGAGAGGGAGAGAGAGAACCCCAAGTGGGCTCCACGCTTTCAGCACAGAGCCCAGTGTAGGGCGTGAACCCACAGACCCTGTGATCATGACCCGAGCCCAAATCCAGAGCCAGACGCTCAGTGGCTGAGCCAGGCAGGTTCCCTTTGGTGTCGTGTGTCCAGGAACCCCTGGGATCTTCTGGGTGTGTCACACACAGTGACGTCTTCCCCGCGCTTCTCTTCCCTGCAGGTTGAAATCAGCCTTCAGAGTAACTTCCAGCCGGGGATGAAGCTGGAGGTGGCCAACAAGAACAACCCGGACACGTACTGGGTGGCCACAGTCATCACCACGTGCGGGCAGCTGCTGCTTCTGCGCTACTGCGGCTACGGCGAGGACCGCCGCGCCGACTTCTGGTGTGACGTGGTGATCGCCGACCTGCACCCTGTGGGGTGGTGCACGCAGAACAACAAGGCCCTGATGCCCCCGGAGGGTAAGCTGCCAGTGCCCGGACGGCAGGCCGGCCCGCGGCCCGGAGCTTCCACTTCCTGGGTGATCGTGGCCCGCGACGCTTGCAGACGGGCCTCCCAGAGATTCGCAAGCCTGTTTGGGGGGAAGGGCTGGTGCTTGATGAGCTTTGACCCGGGTGCCGGTGGCTGGAGGGGCGCCCGGGGGAGGGGGCCTGGGTGAGCTCCGGGACCTCAGCCGAGCCAGCCGTGGCCTTCCGGAGACTCACGCTCGGGAGCCGCGTCCTTGCATGGGTGTCAGGGCCGAGGGATGCCCATGACCGAAGTCTTGTGTCCCCTTTGGAGGTGGGCCGTGTGGCTCTTCTTCTGCCTTAGAGTCTGCACAGTGGCACAGAGCGTCTGGGACAGTCTTCTCTAGCACGTGTTAACCTGTCTTCTTGTGGGGAGACCATCAGGGTGTGAGGCTCATAGATGCGGGGAAATGGCCTTACTCTCCTGGGAGTGGTCAGAGCTTGTATAGACAAGATCCGTTCCATCGCTAGAAGGCAGTGGTTCTGTGTTGGGGGTGGGGGGTGAGGGGGGGGTCGCTGTACTCCCAGGGGACTTCTGGCAACGTCTGGAAGCCCACGAGGTTGCATCAGTTTCGGGTGCACACAGAACGATTCACTGTCTCTGTCTCATGCCCTGCTCCCTGCAAGGGTGGCCACCACGAGTGTGGCTCAGGTCTGTCCCCAGGCAGCGCTGTGACAGTATCATTGACCCTGTTCTCCATGCTCTGTCTTTCATCCCCATGATTTATTCAAGTCATAACTGGTAGTTTTACCTCCCAGTCCCCTTCACCAAATACCTGAAGGGAAATGTGTGAACCTTCTACCCATTTTTAAATTGGATTGTTTGTTTGGTTTTGGCGATTGACTTATATGAGTTCTATATATATTCTGGATGTAATATTTATCAGATACATGGCTTCAAGTATTTTTCCCCATTCTGTAGGTTATCTTTTTTTTTTAATTTTTCAAGTTTATTTATTTATTTTTGAGAGAGAGAGAGAGTGAGCAGAGAAGGGGCAGAGAGACAGGGAGAGAGAGAATCCCAAGCAGACTCTGCACTTTCAGCACGGAGCCCGATGTGGGGCTTGAACTCACAGACCTCAAGTTCATGACCTGAGCTGAAACCAAGAGTTGGACGCTGAACCCACTGAGCTCTCCAAGAGCCCCAAGTTATCTTTTCATGTTGATGATGATTTCTTGCTTTTTAGCCTGAGGCAGCCACTTGTTTGTTTTTTATTGGATTGCTTGGGCTTTGGGTGTCTTCTCCAACAAAATCCCCTCCAAGACTGATGTCAAGGACCATTTTCCTCCCCGCCACGTTCTTCTGGTTTTATGGTTTTTGGTCCTACACCGAGGTCTGTAGTTCATGTCCAGTGCATCTTTGTGAGTGGTGTAAGATAGGTCCCTTCTTTTTAAAGACTGAATACTATTCCCTTTGCTTTGAATTAAGATGGCCGCTGAGGGGGGTGGTGTGATGTACACTATTTAATTTCCCGGCAGTCTCTATCCTCTCACGAAGCAAACCGGTCATGGTGGATGCTTCGTGCTGGTGGAATGTTGGGAAGACAGCCGTGCTGTTTAGGGAAGGAGAGCTCTCCTGGCCGCCCCGCTCGGCACCCGGAGGCCCCGTGGACCTTCCCGCACGCACTTGGGAGGGGGCTCGCCCGCCCTCCCAGCTCATCTCATTTACGACTCACTCTGAAAGTTTGACGCATTAGCAGCTACATGCCCTTGGAAAGGCTGTACCCTGAAAGGTTTCACTTTATATGATAGATTCTCTAGTGAAAATCATTTTGGAGAGAAGTTCCAGGGTGCTGAATTTTAACACTCTTGGAGCTAATGGGTTCTTTTGGTAGAAATCCGTGCTGTTGCTTGAGAGACAGAGAGAGAGAGAGAGAGAACGAGAGGGCACAGTTTATCAATCAATTCTTCCTTATTGCTTGGATGAAAAATGTGGCAGCAGTCGCAGTTTCAGAAACACCATCAAATTTGTATCCTACTGACTTGGCGCTATTAGGCAAGACAGAGACACAGTTAACATGACAAATTCCCAATGAGAAATGGGAACACCCCGTCCAGGGGGGAAAGCATTAATGTGACTGAGTGATCGGAAGCCTGCTCAAACAAGAACAAGGTATGCTAATTTGAGAATTTCTTCGTGGCTCGTCTTAAAGAACTTGAGAAACAATTTAGTAGGTAATCAATAGGACTTGGAAGTCTTCAGCGCAGAGAACAAAGTCAGGAAACAGCAGGTTCGTGGGGGCAAAAGGTGTTATTGATCGCTGTAGCACAGGATAATTATTGCTTTGTAGCCAGAGGCGGCCGGGCCCCGCAGGGAATCCGGGGAATCTGTTTTTGAACGGGGATTCTCGTTTGTGTGGTCTTCTGTCTTCGAGAGCTAATGTCGTTGTGCATTCCGGAACTGTACCTGGTCCGTTTTTGTGGTGGTTCCACTTGAAAGGCATCGCCGGGAGTTAACACCAGTTAAAGTCCACGACACGTATGCTTTTGTTTGAGGTGCTCCCCGGTGATAGATTTCCTTCCCCATCTCAGGAACCAGGGGTGTTTTAAAGGGAGGAACGTCGCGGCCGGAGCCAGGGGGGTCTGGTTCGTACCTAGCCTCTGCCGTTAATTTAGCTCCCTGGGTGAGTTTCCTCTCCGTTTTCTCAGCTTTGAGAGGAGACTGTATGGTCTCTCAGGGGCTTTGCAGTCCGATGCGCCTCGGTTTGTGGTCCTCGTGAAGGAAAGGAGGAAGAAGGCGGCTCCTTTCCCCACGGCGTAGGTGAGGAGCGGAGTTTCTCTTGGAGCTGGGATCCGTGGACGTGTGTACGAGGCATTTCCGTGTTGCTGTTGGGGTGATCGAGTTTCCGTGGATTGGGGGACAGATGAGGCTGGGAAATTATTCTAAGTGCCTGGGTCCTTTGTGGGCGGCAATGGATAGAACTTCACTTGATAAAGAATCCAAAGAGTCAAAGATACGAGTTCCCTGTGGAGCCCAGAGAACCCGGAATCTTCCCTCCCCGAGTGAGTCAGTGGAAGTGGAGTTGAGTCCGTCACCGTGTGCCTCACAGCTCCAGAATACACGAGGGGGAGCAAAGGGGTGAGGGTGTGGGCGATTCTGCCCACGGGAGGGAGGAGGGAGAGGGCCGCCTTTCCTGCTCAGACTGGGGTCATCTTGCTCAAGACCCTGGAGGACATTCTGGGATGCCTCAAGTAGTCTTCTGTGTCCTGAGGTCACCGCATTGACAGCCATTTTATGATTTTATTTTATTTTTTAATTTATTTTAATGTTTATTTTTGAGAGAGATAGAGTGTGAGTAGGGGAAGGGCAGAGAGAGAAGGAGACCCAGAATCCGAAGCAAGCTCCAGGCTCAGCATAGAGCCCAACGTGGGGCTTGAACTCATGAACCTAGAGATCATGACCTGAGCTAAAGTCAGACGCTTAACTGACTGAGCCACCCAGGTGCCCTTCTTATTTTTCTTCTGAGTTTATTTATTTATTTTGAGAGAGAGAAAGAGAGAAGATGAGAGGGGAAGAAAGAGAGGGAGACACAGAATCCCAAGCAGGCTCAGGCTCTGAGCTGCCAGCACAGAACCCAATGCGGGGCTCACACCCACGAACCATGAGATCAAGACCTGAGCCGAAGTCCGACACTTAACCGACCGAGCTCCCCCGGGCGCCCCATGATTTTAGATGATAGTTTTACCAGCCGCCAAGCATCCTTTACAGCCCCATATTTGTCTTGCCTTGCTATCTGAAATGGATGTGATCTCTGAATCAGTGCATGGCGTCATTATTACGCTAAACGTTACGAGGAAGAAAGCAGCATGGTGGCAGCTCTGCCTATTTAATTCAGATGTGATTCCAGTCCGCAGGCAGAGAACTCCATTAACAAGGACGTGTTTAGAGAGACCTGGGGGTAGTGGCTCATGGGCCGTCCAGAGAGCAGTGTTCCTGCTTGTGAGCTAATCGGCACTCATCTCTCATATTAAAAGTATTAAGAAACATACCACATTAAAGCGTCAGTAAGTGCGGCAGAGGGTTATAGCTCTTATTAGAGGAGCTAGATGGAAAACGTTTTGGTTTAGTAAATCAATAAGGCTTGATTTATTCATAAGCACATGCGAGGCTTGCAAAGGGCAGGTGCCAAATAATTATTGTTTATGGTGATAATGTAAGGAAATCATTTAATCCAGTGACTGTTGCCCTGTTATTTATTGAGAAGTAGCAACCGTACCTCATAACGTCTGGGGTCGGGGAGCCTTGACTTCCCAGCAGGCACTTCCCGAGTCCCTGAAAGAAATGCTCTTGTGAGATTACGGGTAAGTATGATGCTTGCCCGAATGAAACCCCCTCGGCTTATAAATTGAGAAATATTTATGGGCGCTTTCTACTGTTGCAATAAAAGTATTGGAATTACGGTGCCTTAGGAATCATGCCACTAATTTTTATTTTCCCCATTATTAAAATTTCTGTAATTTGAATTGCAAACTCTGCAGTCTTGCCAGAATGACTCTATTTACCATTCAGAGTTGAATGAAAATTACTGGGAGTTAGTTAATATATACCTTATTTGAATAAAGGGATGTTTATTCATGAAGCGTTACAGCAAGTGTGAATATGGCCGTATGTTATGTGGGTAGAGGCGGCCGGGTTCTGAAGCCTGGTCTTAGGACCGGCTGGGGGGGAATTTGGTTTTTCCCCAGAGTTGATTATAACGTAAGAGCTGAGGCAGGTGGTGCGCAGGGCTGTGAAGTCTCGGACCACAGGCTGGCCCGTGATTTAACTGCGGACTCTGAGAAGCAGAATGTGATGGTGTTTATGTTTATGACTTGAATGAGATTTTCGTAATGGGAATGGATGGTGCGCATAACATGGTTTTCGCTGGTGGTCTCTGTAAACAGTATCAAGGTTTTGACTGGTGGTCCTCAGTGTACTGGAGCACCAGTGTCTTCGGGTCCTCTGTCTGCTCTCGCATCTTTGGGCCCCCGCTTGCTGGTTCTCACTTGCTTGGGTCCCATAGGCAGCAGGGCCCGAGTGTCGGGCATGGATCAGGACAGCCACACGTGGCCTCGTGTGGTCTCTGAGCTCGTGACTTCATGTTTCCAAGGCTCTGTCTTACAACACTCTGCATCGGACCAGACGGTTGCTCAGGCTTCCTTTGGCTCAAAAATGTTCTGAATATAAGAATTCAAAGAGCAATGAAGGAGATTTAAAAAGGGGCTCTGAAATCTTATGAAACCGTGTTCCTCTGTTCATTTTAGCCTGTGGAAGGAAAACCAAAGACCAGGACCAAGGAAGGCAGACTGCATGGTGCTCCTGTAAATCAAAGCCCTCTGTAGAGATAGTGGTGAATAACTGTTAGTTTATGAGTGAAACAGTCGTCTCTTCTATAGTTCCTGCTTGCAGTTTGTATGTGTCTTTTGAAGCTCGCTCCACATCACATATCCCCCTCTTTGGTTTCTTGCCCAGTGAATAAGTGAATCATGAATTTTGTCCTGTGTGCATCCTGGTTCTCCAATCAAAAACAGTTTCACCCACAAAATAATTTTATTCGGTGCCTGCTGTTTGCCAACTAACTGAATTTAACCCTATCTGAGGAACGCCCTTGTAAACTGGCTGGTCTGATTCTTTCTTTCTTTTATATTTATTTACCTTTTTGAGAGAGAGAGAGAGAGAGAAAGAGAGAAGATGGGAGGAGGAGAGAGAGAGGGAGACACAGAATCCCAAGCAGGCTCTGTGTTATCAGCACAGAGCTCCATGTGGGGCCTGATCTCACAAACTGCAAGATCATGACCTGAGTCGAAATCAAGAGTCAGAGGCTTAACCGACTGAGCCACCGAGGCGCCCGTTGGCTGGTAGAATTCTTATATTACATTTGAAAATTGTGGTTTGGCAGGGGTAAATACGGTTTCTCCACGTCAGACAGCTCAAAGTAGATTTTAAGGTAAGGATTCCTCGCCCCCACCCTCCACTCCTAAAATCAATGCTTTGAAAATAGCAGGAAGTTAGTAAATATTTGTTTATTGATTAGGTTGTGTCAGTAAGACTTTTGAATCTTTAGACTTGAAATCTTGGAAACGTACGACTACGAAAAGTGGTAGAATTGGCTTCTTGTGGTTTTCAAGAAGAAGGAAGAACGCTAACTTGTCCAGAATGTTTTCCATCTTGTCATTTTTGGAGGCAAATAAATGGAAGAGATGGGGTCTGGAGCCTCCTTGCCAACTGGTAATCATGAGATTATGTAAAGTTATGTAAATCGTATCAGATGCTATTTGGGTGTTTCTGCAACACGAAAACTGTAAGCACCAAGCGCACGGCACTGGTTCCCGCGAGTTAGTCATAAATGAATGTACTCTGTCGTGCTGCTTCCTCCAGCGGCACATACTTGGAGTCAGGCTCGGGTCTGATTCTGTGCAGGATGTGGGTGGGTTAGCGCTGTGGGTCTCCGTGGCCTCCTGCTGGCTACTGTTGGTCCTTCGTCTCCCGGTCAGGGCCTGCCTCCTCAGCCCCCTCTCCCCTATTGAGGGTCCTGGCCCTGGACTGCTCCCAGTGGGGTCCAGAGAGTGCTGAGAGAACCTTCCAGTCCCCTCCGGGCAGGCCTGGCTCCTGTAGTGCAGCATAGCCTCCTGGGACCCCTGGCTGTCCCCAGCCTGACTTGCCTTTGTTTTCCCGCCTAGAGCCAGGAGCCACATGGCCATCTGGGCCCCTCCCTCGGGCCTCTGACTGCCAGCTGGCTTGTTGGACACATGAGTTCCTCCCACCCTTCCCCCTGCCCTGGGCTCTTGACCAAGACTCTGGCTTCCTACTGCTTCTCATTACCTGTCCCTCCAGGCTCCAGTTTCCTGGGCTGGGCCTTCTTCCAGGACCACACCTCCATTCAGAGCCACGCCCCCACTGTAGAGCCCCACCTCCATTCAGAGCCACGCCTCCATTGTAAAGCCACGCCTCCAACCCATGCCTGCCTCCTTCCAGAACCATGACCTCTATGCCAGCACCATGCCTCCATTACAGGACCGCACCCGTGTTTCAGGGTCACAGCTAGTTTTCCTAGGCCATGCCAGGGGTCCTGTGCTCTGCCTCTATCTGAGAGATTGACAGGACCCCACCATGGGGTGTCTCTTCCGTAGCTGTGTGGTGCTCTCTGAGAGTGCGTGCCCCGGGCTTGCCTGCAAGAGAGGTGGCTAATGCAGGTAGATCTGGTACAAGGGTCTGTGACGTGTTTAGAAAGACACTAGCTAACGTGACTTCATGGTGTTACCTTTTTGTTTTTTAAGTTTATTTACTTATTTATTTTGAGAGAGTGAGAAAGCCGTAGTCAGGGAGAGGCAGAAAGAGAGGGAGAGAGAGAATCCCAAGCAGGCTCCGAGCTGTCAGCACAGAGCCTGACATGGGGCTCAAACCCATCAACCGTGAGATCATGACCGAAGCCAAAGTTGGACGCATAACTGACTGAGCCACCCAGGCGCCCCTGTAATTTTCCTATTAATTTCAGTAGATGATTTAGAATATTTAGAGGGAAAGTAACTTTTTTTGAAGACATATAATAAGATGTACTTAAAGTTGTGATGTTTGCCTTTTGACTTACATTGTTTCAATCGAAAAATATTAAAATTATATAGACGAGATAATTATATTTTATCTTTTAATGCCTTGAATGATTTCTGTGCATAGAACACAAATTTTGTGAAAATCTTGCTTTTTATTTTCTAATTTGATGGCTAATAATTTTGCTGGATTAAAGATAAGGAAAATAATTTTTATGGAATAAGTACATAAAGATTTATGAATTATGTAAGTCTTTAATTTATTACTCCTCAAATCATTGCTAGCCCATCAACAGCGGGATGCACCGTCATTAAATTTACTAATCTTTGGCATTTGGCCAACTTGCAGTTGTATATAAACCAAAGCTGTTTACGTACCATGTGATTCTGTTATTATGAAGATGTACTTGTCCATGCAGGAGGATGGGACATACTTTATTTCACAGCCTGTTTGCTTGATTAATAACCTCAGACGATTTCCTTGTGTGGTACGTGGGCCACTTCTGTGCTCTGCTGGGTCCTGTACAGTGAAAGGTGGCCTGTTGAAGGCTTCCACTCTGGATTTCTCGAGGCTCCCTCGAGGCTCCCATGACCTGGACGGGGGTTACTTGGTAGGGGTCCATTTCGGGAGCCAGTTTCCAGACCCTCACGTTCTGGGTCTTTCCTGAAACCCGTCCTCCTGGGAAGACAGGGTCCATTCCCACGTCCGCAGCCGGCCTGCCCTCCTGCCTTAGGGAAGAATGTCATCTCCCGCACAGCCTGTGGGGCAACGGACACAAAGTCTCAGCATACAACGCTTTTACGTTTGATCGTCAAAGTTTGTAAGGTTACGTCTGTTTGGATCTGGCCCAGAAATATTTTAGTACTCTGAGCCTAAAGAAAATTTCCATTTTATGGTTGGAGGGATTTTTAAAAGGTTCATCCTAGATTTCATTTTTTGTTGTTGTTGCACAGGAGTCCGTTAGGATGAGCAGTAAAGGAATGAAATGAAATGGGAATGAAGAGAGATGAAGACACTTACATGCGGTAGGAGGCAGGGACGTGGGGTAGGTCTGACTCGGGAGAAAGAGGAGCTTCCTGCAAATGGTTCAAGTTGCACCTAATTATGTGCGTTTAAAAATGCATAGTGGCCGGGAGTGGGGATGGGGCTCCTGGTGGCTCAATCGGTTAACACGTCCCACTCTTGATTTCAGGTCAGGTCGTGATCTCATGGTTCATGAGTTCGAGCCCCACGTCTGGCTCTGCACCAACAGTGTGGAGTCTGCTTGGGAGTCTCTCTGTGCCTCTCCTGCTCTGCTGTCTCTCTCTCTCTCTCTCAAAATAAATGAATAAACTTTAAAAAAATTAAAATTAAAAAAAATTTAACAAATGCATGGTGGAGGGGGTCAGATCATTCCATTGGATATAGTTATGGGGGTGATACAGCATTTTATTCAAAGTGTCAAATATGCAGTTATAGGAAATGACATCCTTTGCAACTGCTGAAATGACTGAAAGATTTTTAGAATGGCCAATCAAAAATATGTGAGAGGGGGCACCTGGGTGCCTCAGTTGGTTAAATGTCTGACTTTGGCTCAGGTCATGATCTTGCCAGTTGTGAGTTTGAGCCTCGAATTATGCTGTGTGCTGACAGCTCAGAGCCTGGAGTTGCTTCTGATGCTGTGTCTTCCTCTCTCTCTACCCCTCCCATGCTCATGCTCTGTCTGTCTCTGTCTCTCAAAAATAAATAAACATTGAAAAACAACAGGCCATTTTGAAAAGCTGATTAGTCCCTCCTTCCCTCCTGGGCACATATTCGGCCTTTATGATCTGGGAGGTGCACGCTTATCCCAAGGGGTAACTGCCTGAGGCCTGTCTTGGCAGGTGTCTCAGTATTCTGAATGTCTTCCCATGTCCGCCCTAGACTTGTAATTCAGGGGGTTAGAAGTTTTTTAGGGCTTTGGAAGGATTTCTCAGCATCGGGCTTTTGCAGAATTTATATTCAGTCATAGATTTGTTGCAAGTCTTCCTCCAGGGCTCTTTGCTGCTGGGAACACAGAGCTGGTAGAGAGGAGGGCCGTGTCCTGGCTCCGGGCAGCTCTCCTGGTCCATAAGCTATGTTACTGTTGTTCTATAGCATCACTGTACCAGTGAGTATTTATTGAGGCCCTACTCTTTGCCCAGGAGCCTTTTTGGGGGCAATATATGATATCATTAGTAAACATTCTATATGAAGCTTATTTGTTCTTTAGTCGACTTTTGGCCAGTGGCAGGTGCACAGATGATGGGCTGACTTTTGGAAGCCGATGTTTTATATGGCCGTTGCCAGCGTATGGTTTATTTGTTGGTGTTTTCTGCTTTGGCCGTTCCTTCTTGGAAATCTCACTCTTGTCCTGCTGAGAGGTACTGGGTATGAATTTGAAATTCTGATCTCTGGAAACTCGGGTAGCACCTTTCTTCTTGTCTGCGTGGGAAATTCTCTGGGACTGTGCGCTTTCTGCATTTTAGAAATTTATCTTTGGTTATACTGAGCATTTTTAAAGGGTGGTTGGCCCGCAGTGGATGTTTCGGAGAGCTGGAGGTGGACCCGATGGGGAGAGGAAGTGTGACCGCTCACCTCTGCACCGGCGGCTGGCGGGAAAGCTCTCTGCGCTGCACCCTGTTGGTGCTGTCATAACATAGAGGGTCTGCTTCCGGTGCTGGAGCGTGCACCTCTGGCCTTCTGGAGGAGGGCACCCCTGGCTTGAGTCTGGTGGTCTGGCTGCAGGCTCAGCCCTGCCTCTCACGGTCATCAGCTCGGAAAGAAGTCACTTAACCTGTGTGCATCATACTCTCCGCATCTTGAGAATGGCCGACTCAAACTTGACCTTGCCCTTGCTGGTGGTGTCAGCCCTGACGCTGACGGCAGGTGCAGCAGCACTCTGGAACATGACGGCAAAGGGGGAAGAACTCTTAGCATCACAGTATTTCTTTTTTTTTTTAATGCTTATTTATTTATTTTGAGAGAGAGAGAGAGAGAGAGAGAGAGAGAGAGCGAGTGAGCAGGGGAGGGGCAGAGAAAGAGAGGGAGAGAGAGAATCCCAAGCAGGCTCCGTGCTGTCAGTGCAGAGCCTGGCGCGGGTTCTGATCTCAAGAACAATGTGATCATGACCTGAGCCGAAATCAAGATTGGGACGCTTAACCGACTGAGCCCCCCAGGTGCCCACCTCCTTCTTTTTTAAAATGTGAGAGGCCCTAACGGTCCCCCTTCTAGGGAGGTGTCAGTGTGGAAGCCCTAGCATCTAACACGGGGAGCCTGGTAGTACCTTTCCTGAGGTGCAGGGGCAAAGCTGACGAGGCTGGAGGCCCCCCCCGCCCCCGCCCAAGATGCTGACAAGGAACTGCCTTCTCGCCGTGATCTCGGCCAATTTGGGTCCTACCTCTGCTCAGAGTTACTTTTGCCTTGCGTTAGAATTACTTATGGATACACGATCTCACCCATGAGGTAAGAGCAGTGAGGCCTGGTGAACATTTTGTACTCAGAAGTATGTGTGTTAGGTCCTAATTCTCTCAGTTAAATATCGGACAAGGTATCTCGTCTCTACACTTTGTGACTTCGGGATTCCCGTCGGGGCTATGATCGCTTAGCTGCCTTCTAGGATTGTTTTGTGTATTAAGTGGGATTTGTAGAAAGTCCTGAGAGCCTGTGCTAAGAATATAGGAGGAAATCTAGAAAGACTATCTTCTTCTTCCTGAATCCTCTGGCTAAGGATGGTATTTTATTCACTTTTATATTTTATTGATTGATTATTTTAAAGACTTTACTGTTTAATGAGGCTTTAGGTACACAGCAGAACTGGGGGGACATGCAGAGATTTCCCAAAACTCCCCTGCCCCGCCCCCACTATCAGCACCCCCACCATATGGTCTGTGTGTTACAGTTAGTGAACCTGCACGGACTCATCTGCATCCACAGTTTACATTAGGCATTGTACAGTCTGGCGGTTTGGACAGACATATAATGGTGTGTCCGCCATTACTGTATCCCACAGGGTCGTTTCAGAGCCCCAAATCCCGTGGGCCACCTGTCCATCCTTCGTCCCTCCCCGCCCAAGGCGACTCCTGATCTGTTCTTGTTTCCATGATTCTCTTTTTCCAACATGGTCATATAGTTGAAATGATAACACTCGTCTTTTTTATGCCTTGCCCATAGTTAAAGCTCAGTATTTGGTAAATGGATAACGAACGGAGCCTCTGCACTAGGTAAAAAGGTACAGCAATCACCAACAAGAGCTAATTGGTGGTAGTGTGTGCGTATTACTTATCGAAGGGCCTCTTAAATCTTCCCGCACGCATCCACACCAGCGCCCACTGCTGGACACGGAAGCCGGGCACGCGCTGGACGTGGTGGTGAGAAGCAGGGAGGAGAGAGAGCGTCCGTCACAGACACTTGTATTGAAGATGAATGATGACCGACAGCCTGATTGCGGAGGAGGAGAAGGGAAATCCAGGGACCGTGGATATCCGTGGAAGAGCAGTCTGATGCCATTTATTGTAGGAGCCAGTCGCCCTGTCAGTGGACCGGAGGGTGTCGGGTCATTATACTGTCCGGTGTCAGCTGTCATTTGCGAATGCCGGATAACGGATTTATAGGACTCTTAAGCCTGGAAAATGTTTTAGTTATTTTGTATCTACTACGCAGGTGGCAACAGAGGCATATGGCGTGGAGAAATAAAGATTGCAAAGAATAGCGACTCTTTGGGGCGCTTGCATGGCTCTGTTGGTTGAGCGTCTGACTCGATTTTGGCTCAGGTTATGATCTGACAGTTTGTGGGTTCAAGCCTTGCTTTGGGCTCTGTGCTGTGTGGAGCCTACTTGGGACTCTTCTCTCTCCCCCTCTCTCTGCCCGTTCCCTGCTCATGCATGTGAGTGCACTCTCTCTCTCTCAAAATAAATAAATAAACATTTATTTTTTAAAAAAAGAACTGCTACTCTTCGGCAGAAAGCTACTTTATGAGTGGAGTGTGTCCTCACTTAGGAGTTGAGTGAGTCCTAACTACCTTAGAATTCTGCAGAGTCACACCTACAGTGTAAAAGTCCCTATTCTGTCTCCTTTAACATGATCAAGTCCTGGGGGCATTGACCTGGTACACAAATAACAGATTTTAATGATTTTTGTCTTCGGCTGTGTTGGTCAGCCGGCAGGCACTTGCGTCGGGTACTGAGCCAGTGAGGAGCCAGGACAGTGTGGAGACAGAGCCCTGGTGGGGCGGGGGCACCTGTCACGGTCGAGAATCAGGCTGACCCGCAGCGTGGCTGGGTGAGTCCAGAGTTGAGGAGAGCTCCATGGTGGTCCAGCTGTCTGCTGAGATCAGGTTCCTAAGGTGACCTGCTAACATCCTGTCATGCCGTCGGTAAATCCAGTTGGGAAGCCCAAGTCAGGTGGTCCAGGCCCGGGGACAAGGACCGGCCAGAACAGAGGGTGCCCCCGATCCATAGGATGGGCCATGTGGGAAAAATCTAGAACCTATAGCAGGATTGGGGGCTGGGCTGGGAAGCTTAACCCGGAAGGGTCAGGGCTTGCCTGGCCTCATCAACAGGGTAGACTGAGGCAGGAGGATGGAGCTGTGGAAAGAAGCCGTAGGTGAGGCCCCCGGGGCCCCGAATGCATGACTGGAGTGAAGGCAGTGTGGATGGGGCTGCGTGTGTTCTAGGTCAGCTGGGCGCCCGGGGTGGCCCCCTGGCCGCGTGGCAGGTTTACTTTCAGGACGCACTCAGGAGAGAGGGCTCTGAGCCTGAGACTTCTTCCCACAAAGGGGCATCCTAGAAACGGATTTCTGCTTTCACAGCACTGAGTCCTGGACACACCTGTGTCTGAGATTGGTGACAGGCAGGGTGGCCATCTGCAGACTCAGCCTCGGGTCTGGGGAGGGCAGTGCGTAGCGAGACCTGGAACCCGTGTGCATGCACACAGCGCCCTGGGCTCCAGTCTGTCCCTCGTTCCGTCTGCTCTGGCTCCTGGACCCACGCCTGGGGCTGGTTTTGGGGACTGAACTCCGGTGGGGGGTGGTAGGGGTGTCACAGAGTTTGGGGGATGGTGCTGAGGGCTTCACCAAATGTTTAGAAAACGAGCAGATTTATTTATTTTATTTATTGACCGAGTGTCATTTTGTTGTCGATTATTCTCACGTTTATCTCTCCAGAGTTAAGGAAAGAGGCCTGTGAGTTCTCTTTGCTGTCCAGGGTGTCCTGGAGGGAGTTTAAAATGCACGGAAAGTACGTCTTGCAGGTTCCTGAGATGCCTGAGTCAGAGGGGATGGGACGGGGGAGGAACTCGTGAGCTGGAGGAATGTCCAGTGCCTTAGAAAAAAATAGACGTCATTCTTTAGAGCAGTTTTTAGGTTCACAGCAAAACTGAGGGCCAAGCACAGAGCATTTGCACACACTGCCTGCCCCAACACGTGTATAGCCCCCCAAGTCAACTCCCCTCGCCATTTGTTAAAGTGGACGAACCTGCATCACCGCCCAGAGTCCACAGCTGACATTAAGGTTCCTTCTCGGTGGGGTGCTTTCTCTAATCTATAACGAGAAATGATACTGTCATGTGCGCATGAAGTCGTCTTACTGCCCCAGAAGCCTTTGTACCCCCAGCTGTTCATGCCTCCCCGCCTACCCCCTCCCCAGTGGCAACCGCTGCTCTGCCGACTGCGTCCATAGTTTGACCTTTCTCAGAAGGTCAGGTCGTTGGAACCATAGGGTGGGTGGCCTGTTCACTCTGGCTCCTTTTCTTTAGTGACACGCTCAGTGCATTCCTTCGTGCCTTCCCTTGGCTGGCCGGGGCCTTTCTCACCGTGGGGGTCTGGCCTTTATCATGGCCATGGTCAAGTCACTCTCTTAGAGACGCTGAGGTCCGTCGGATGCTGTAGAAGCAGCCAGGTACCCTGTCCGTCACGCGCATGAGGACGTGAATGTGCCGAAGCGCAGGCCAGAGCAGCCTGGGGGCCGCGGAGAGTGCCTTCCCTGGGCAGAGAGCTTACAAGAGTTTTTTGTTTGTTTGCTAGTTTGATTTTTTGAGAGAGAGAGGATCCCACAAGGGGCAAGAGAGACACAGAGAGAGAGAGAGAGAGAGAGAGAGAGAGAAGAGGGGCTTTCCTGGGGGCTCGTGCTCCCCCGACATGGGACTCGAACTCACGAACTGTGACATCATGACCTGAGCCTTAATTGTCAGACGAGCACGAATCTAGTTACGCACAACAGCTCTGAGGACAGAAAGACTGCACAAAATGAGGCCCAACTGTTCATCTTCTAAAAAGATGGGGTATTGCAGCAAGAATTCACAGTAGTCAGCCACTGGAAATTCTGTCTTTCTGAGGAGACGTAACCAGCGGGAAGTGCTCCTGAATCGAAGAGAAATACGATCTTAGGGCTTTTCGTAATTATTATTTTTCTGATTATCTCTTACCAGTTGACAGAACCGTTTAGCACTGTTGAGCAAACCACGCAAATTTTCTTTAAAAAGCCCATTTGACGTAACTTAGACAATAGTGACTAATAGCCCCCAAAATCCCCTCGTGGGTTATAGAAAGGAGTTATCTCCATTAAAATCATCTTTGCTTGTTTTTTTTGCACTAGACAGTTATGTCATTAGTATCTTCTCGGCTTATCTTAGAAAATTATATGATGAGTATCTCTTGAGGCCGTCGGGAGGCAATCTAACGTGCCAGCCCACACCAGCCTCCCGCCGCCCTCACCCGTCATCACAACAAAACTCTTGGAAACATCTCTGAAGAGAATACGATTTATTTAAAACCTACTTTCTGGTTTAAATGTTTTATTGTCTTTTAGAGATTAAGAGGTGATTTATACGCCTTGCTTGGTGTTATTTGGAGTGCTAGTTAATCACGCGTTTGTTTTCCGAAACGAATGCAGCAACATTTTTTACATTCTTCATCTGTACATCTAATGTGTAATTTGTTAGCCCATCAAAATTAATTTTAGATCCCTAATGTACATGGAGCTCTAGATTTATAAGTCCTGTCAATGGTTCTTTCAGTAAAGACTATGTATTTATGTGCCTTCCAGGCTGGATTTCTGCAAAGCATTTATGCAGGGAGGATGTTCACATAAATAATCAACCCGCAAATAAATGTCGATTAAACATTTTATTAACATAGCTGGCAGCAATCTCTTAACAAATATTTAAGTGCGGTATATTAGATTACGTTTGATTTTTTGGGAAGGGCTTGTCTACTTAGCTTCCCAGTTTAGCTCATCATTCTGCTATGAAAAGGATGTTTTACTCTGTTCGCCGAACTACACTTGACCCTTGAACTGTGACCGTCTACTTCTATGCAGATTGTTTGCAATAAGTACGGTACGGTGCTATGGCTGTATTTTCCTGTTGATTTTCTTAATGGCTTCCTTTTAAGAATATGGTGTATAATACACATAACATACGCACATGTACAAAGGGTGGGTTAAGTGACTGTTGATGTTATCAGTAAGCCTTCCGGCCAACAGTAGGATATTAGTGTTTAAGTTCGGGAGACTCAGAAATTATATGTGGAGTTTGACTGCACAGGGGGTTGTCAGCATGCAAAACCGCCCAACCTCCACGCTGTTTAAGAATCAACTGTTCTATAAAGATTTTTAAGTGGTTTTTCGAAGCACAGAGATTTGGTCATTATTTTCTCTTCTGATTTTTATGGTACCCTTTCTTCTTTTTTTTCTAGACCCTCTTTCTATCTTTGTTTTCCAGAACGTTTCTTGTCTGGAGATTTTTACCTGATAGTTCATCTGAGGTCCTTGATCGCATGGTTTGTGTATGAGGGTACGACGTAAACTTCTGTCACACAGAGGCCCCTCAAGTACTGTGGCTCCCGGTCATTTAGACGGTTTCTGCCCTTTCCTGCTTCAGGCCAGGGGTGAGTGGTTGGGGATGGAGGACCTCTGTGCTCTTGGTCTTTGTGACGCTGGGTTCTCTCTCCACTCCGCTCTCCCCACTGAATGGGGGTGCTTGGTTCTCCTTTGCATTGCCAGCAAGAAAGAGGGAAGGAGAGAGTCAAGGGCCAGCTGCTCACCTTCCATGGGCCAGAATTTAGCACTCGGCCAAATCTCATTGCAAAGGAGGGGGAGAAATGCACTGTGTAGCTCCACCGCCCAACGTTGCAGCCTAGCCTCCCACGGTGTGGAAGATTCCCTTATGAAAAGAAACTGGGGAGAAGTGGTCTCCAGGAATGGTTAGCAGTGTCTGCTACAGCGCATTTAGCTAACAAACACTTTTTTTAGGATAACAATTTATCTTTCCAAACATCTCAAGGAAAATGTTAAAATTGCTGGAAATATAAAAACCTGGAACCAAACTACTTTACTTTTTTCATTTGGGAGTCAAAATTCCTTTTCTGTAGTTATAAAGTATCTTTAAGTTTCTAGCCTATGGCATATGCTCTTGATTTAATGTGATAGGTGCTTTCCCCCATATTAGCTTTTAAAGAGCTTAATGGTCCAGCCTAGGATTGCCAGCCTCGCTCTTCCCTGTGGTTTAAAGGTGGAGCCCAGCAGATCGGTGCATACTAGAATTTACTACTTCCGCATTTCTGTGTGCTTAAGCATACCACATCATGCCTAGAGTCATGTTTTTTTTTAATTTTGCAGATTCCATATTGTTTTAGCTTGCGTATATCAGTTAATACGTGTATGATCTTTTCCAGAGACAAGCAGTTTCCATGGCTTGTTTTAAAAATTAGCGGTGCCTTATTACATCCTACAAAATACCCTCTCTCTCAAGGTGAGTGTTTTTAACTCTTTAAGATGAGTATATGGGATCAAAGATGCCTCCCTAGCGCAGACATAGCACGGTACAATTTAAACATTTTTTTAGTGTTTTATTTATTTTTGAGAGAGAGAGAGAGAGAGAGAGAGCGAGCAAGGGAGCATGAGTGGGGAAGGGCCAGAGAGCGAGAAACACACACACAGAATCTGAATCAGTCTCTGGTCTCTGAGCTGTTAGCATAGAGCCTGACACGGGGCTCAAACTCAGGAACAGTGAGATCATGACCTAGGCTGAAGTTGGATGGTCAACCAACTGAGCCACCCAGGCGCCTCCCTTTTTTTTCTTAATTTTTAAAAATGTTTTTATTTGCATTGTCCAATCTTAGAATATACCACAGGCAGAAAAGTCCTGCATGGGTCTCGAGAGACAAAAAATCAACAACAAACAACCACAAAACATCACATACAGACCATTGATTACAATATTTTGATTCAAGGACTTTGTACAGAGATAAAAACAAGGGTTACAGGATGTGTGTTCTGTGATATGTACAGTCAGATGTGAGGCTCAAAATCAGGCTAGCAGTTCTTGCCATTGCGGACCTTGGCATTGAAGTAAGAATGAGGTCATTTGGAATGTGGAGACAGCAGAGTTCAGGGGTCTGATGCCTCTACGCTTGCCTTGAACTTGGTAGGAGTTTAGCACTCAGGTAGGTAGTGGTGATTCATTCCGTCTTCAGTAGTGTCAGTAGTTCTAGAAGCAGAATGGTAAACCGTGTAGATGAAGCCTCCATCCGGTCGGGTTTAGATTCCAGCTGTTATATGTGTTTCCTGGTAAGACCTGAGCGAGTGTGAATGTCCTTTCTGCGGTGACTGGACGCCACATTGGGACGCTTGGGTATGCCTGACGGGCGAGGGGAGAGGGCACACGCAGAACTCCATGTCTTTGGGATTCATTACCCAGTCCCTGTTGATATTTATTCATTTGTGGGTGTGGACTTGGCCCCACAAGAAAGGGTGTCAGAAATATTTTTGGAATTATTATGTTCAACTTTGATTTTCTTACCTCTGTCTATTTAGAAGTGGCCCCAAAGGGACTCTGTGACTTTTAGAAAAGTCTTTGAGCCTGCAAACTGCGGCACCTGGAATTTGTGTTTCATAAGTTGGCCCAGTCTTCGTGGACTGAGAAGTGGGGTTCTCAGTCTCTGGCTCTCACTTGGGCAGTTTTGTTCCCTGGAACCCTCCTGACTATGCCTCTCTGTCCAGCCCTTCCGGTCTTCCTTCTCTCTCCCTGCGGGACCCCTTTTGCTACTAATTTCCTGAGACCCCATCACATCCTTCTTTTATCATCTTCATCCACATGCCATATCTCATAAAAATGAATTATGAATTGCAGATAAAACAGCCAAATAAAAACTTTCTTTGTTCCCTCTTTTCTTTCGGGATGTCACACCCACACATTGATCTCATACTTCTGACCCGTAAAAGGCAAAAACGCCTAAGACTTGTTTGTCGGGGAGGAAAGGTGACCAAATATTTCCCCTCCCCTCCTCTTGTGCGTGCGTGGAGAGTGCTGGGCTCCACCAGGAGCCCTTGACAGACTGAGTCAAATGGAAGCACCCTGGCTTCTTACAGGAAGCATGTGAATCGTTGCAAATTGGTGGGTGGTACTTGGGTCGATGGATGTTAATAATATTACGAGGGAACATTCAGTATGAGTGAAATTGTACTGAATTTTCCGGAGACTGTAACGACCCTACCAGGACCTTGGAGGAGTTGTGGAGGGAAAGTCACATTTTCGGCCCCGTTCACCTGAAAGTCCCCATGGCCTTAGTGGTGTGTTCCTGAGTCAGAATTATAAGCTCTTTCTGCCTGAATCAGTGTTGGTTTGCTTCCTCGCTAGGAAGGTTCCTGGCGCCATGTTCTTAATTTACCCCTCTGAAACAGATCTCTCCTCCTTTCCTCAACAAAGCTAGTATAATTCTTCAGAAGACATTTTATTATTAGTAATACTGGTTCTTTAAAAAAATTTGTGTCAAAGTAGTTCACATTTTGGGTCTTTTAAACAATTGTTTCATGATAGTTTTGGGTAAAACAAAGGAAATTCCTTTTTTTTTTTTTAAATTCAAGTTAGGTACATACAGTCCTTTTTTTTTTTTTTTTGAATCAAAAGACTCATTCCTACCTCTTCCAAAATATAGAAGTAGAAGGAAAACTTCCAAACTCATTCTAGGAGGCCAGCATTATCTTGATTCTAAAACCAAAGACCCCCACTAAAAAGGAGAACCACAGACCAGTTTCCCTGATGAATGAACGTGGATGCAGAAATTCTCAACAAGGTACTAGCTATCAGAACCAACAATACATTAAAGGAATTATTCATCACCAAAGACTCATTCCTGTATTATAACTTAATCTCGGGGACTCACATTCCCATTCAGAATATTTTAGGAGGGCATTCTTCTCATGTCCCATTCCACTCAGTAGGCAGATGAAACTTGCTCTGGTGTGCACAGGTAAGTGTGTGCCCATCATATTGGGAGTAGGCTGATCAATGTGATGTGAGCACGTGATTTCACAGTTTTCTTGTCATAAACTGGTCTTTATGGGAGTCCCCATTAGATTAGTGCCAGTTGGCTGTTAGTTTCTGAGGTTCTTCTTCTGGGAGAAGAACACACAGCAAATCCACTTTAATGAGGCAGTGAGCTGTGGACCAGGTAGGGTGTAAGAAGACAAGGATGAACGCCCCAACTTATCAACTTCCCAACTCTTCGTTGGCACACACTTGGCTCAAATCCGGAGCCCTGGTGCCACCTGCCTGGAGCCACCTGCCGTGGTTCGCAGCTTTCCTTTTCCCCAATGGATGCAAGATGCCCCTCCCATTCTGCTTTTAAAACTCCTTTATTATGGGAGATTTCATCATATCCTAAAGTAGACAGAATGTATGGTAACCCCCCATCTGCCCCTCACCTGACTCTGATCATGATCAACTCAAGACCAACCTTACATAATCCACACTCGCACCCATTTCCCTGCACTTCACATTGTCTGTCATCTGTGACTATTTCAGTACGTGTCTCTAAAGGGTAATTCCGTTCAAGCCTGCACAGAAAAATTGAGAAGGTGTAGGATTTAAAGGCTTTTTTTTTTTTGTTTCCAAAATGGTTTTTACAGAGCAGAGCCAAATACTGATTTAAGCACTATTCTTCTGTTGGAAGTGAAATGAAGTGTATCTCCTTGAGATTTTTTTTGAACTAATAAAAATTAAAATCAAATCATCGCCTCCTTCCGTCAAGAAAACAAAAACAAAAAAGGAATGCTGTTTTTATCATATTTTAATGATGAGTTAAGAACAGAGAATTTGCATTTTTCTTGCATTGGTAGACCCCAGAATGAATGTCAGATCCAGGTGAGCTTGGCTTTTGTGGTGAAAATGGCTCTGCCTTCCTGGAATAGGTAGGTGTAGAGTTTTTCCATGCTTTGCATTTTCAAATATCCAAGCAAGTTCACACTAATCCTAGCGCATGTAAACGGGAGCCCTTTAGCTCTCTTCCTGGAGTGAGTGGGGGTAGCATTGAGCCCCGAAGTTCAGGCTGGATACGGGACCCAGGCCTGCTAGAAGGGGCGGTGGCGCTTTGATGGCCCTGCAGCCTGGACCTTGAAATGGAAGAAGAGGTGCCCTGGCAAAGGAAGCTCTTCCCCTGGAGTCCAGCAGTCTGCTTTTTCTGTCCTAACTGCAGTTTTGAACAGATACCCACACGAAAGGACTGTTGAGTAATGCATCATTCTGTGGATTGACAAGCTTTCCAGTCAACACTAGGCTCATGAAAGACAGAGAAGCGTCATCTCTAAATCAAGCCACAGATTACATCATCATGCATATTGTCATGGTGCGTCTTTGAAGGGAAAAGAGATGGATTCTTACTTTTTTCATTGGGTTCATCTAAGTGGTTAGAGAGAGTACTCTAGAAAATTATACTGCCAACAGTGGGAACAGTGCGCAGTCTGTCTTAGTGCCTGCAGTTTTTCTCCTCTGGTACTCCCCGTCTCCACGTCCTCCTCGCCCCCCTCCATCCTGAGGCTCAGTCTTCTGTCCCTTGTAATGGTGTGCTTTTAGGTCACCAGAAACCCTCTTACCACTTAACCCAGTGCTCTCTTCCATGAACAAATGCCATTTGTCCTGCAGTGGCTCTTTCTTTTCCCAGCTGCCCACCTTCACTCAGTCGTCACCTCCTGATAGTTCTTTACATCGATTTACAGCTATTCCTCCCTTTCCTGTCTGATGACACCACCATTTTAATTTGCTGATGCCACCGAAGCTAGGCTGCAACTGGACTCGCCCAAGGTGGCCTTGCAGACGGGGTCTGCGGCTCTGCCTTGTGGCCCACAGGCGTTGGTTTCTCTCTCCTTGGCCAGGCTGCTTATGCCTGTGTTCAGCTCTGGGATTTTGCTATTTGTAAAACTCTTGTAATGAGCCAGGAATTGCTGTTGTATTCAAATAGAATTCTAGCTAATTCCAGCGTAAAAGAAATTAGCGAGCAGAAGAGTAAAACATAATTATGCGGGAAAATAGGCTTTAATGACTCCGTGAACATATTTTACACTTTTATTATTTCAAGGCAATATTTCATTTGCGAATGATGTAGGATTTTTTAAAACTGTTGGAACTGAATAAGATGGGTTGAATGACATGCTTCAGATTTTCTGTTTGCCTGATATTTCATACCAACAGGTGCAATAATCCTGAAGGAAGTGTTTGTTTTCCCTTTGAGGTGTTTTCTTTGTTTTCTTTTTTAGTAGCTGAGTGTCTTTTGGGGAAAAAAGCCTTGGTTATGCATCATCTCATAAGGCATTAGAGCCAAAAATATTTTGAGTACAGTTATAGTAACTAAAACAATCAAGTTAGAGTGTTGTAAGCGCAGAATTGCTGGCCACTTGCTTTCAGCTTAATCTTGTGTTACTTTCTAGTAGGAAGAATGGTAGTATCTTTTGCCCAAGATGCCAAAAGTGTCACTTGTGATTTGGATCAAACTTTAGCTCATTTGTAGGATGCCGCAACTCCCACACAGCGAGCGGATGGATTCCCTAAGCTATTGTGAAATGTTCTGTGGCATTTATATATAGCCGTATATTCCTGAATATGCTTTTAAGCCTGTTCCTTTTTTGAGAAAGAGAAGGTGTTTATTTGAAGTGTTAGTTGGAGCGGGCTGCAGAGACTTGGTAGCAACCAGGTGCTCACGCGTAATCCAGAAGCACGAGGGAGTTGGGGTCGCCAGGTAATGGTCCTCTACAGGCTTTATCCCGGAGCTAGGTTTTCATTTCTTGCCTCCTGAGGCAAAAGTAATCTAGAGTACAACCTTGGTTTGCGAGCATAATTCCTTCCGGAAACACGCTTGTCATCCAAAGCACTTGTGTATCAAAGCGAATTTCACAGGATCATGTGACATTTGGCGGCACGTATGACTCGTATCGCAAGACGCCGCTTGTTCATCAGCTTAGATTTACTGAAACGTTTGCTCGTCTTGTGGAACACCCACAGAACTGGTCCCTCGCAGTCAAAGGTTTTATGTGGTTGGGTTTCAAGACATTGGGTCATGTTTTTATTTTTCTGGTTTTTTTTTTTCATTGTACAGTGCATGTAACATACAAGTTACCATTTTGAGCCTCTTTAAGAAGTTTGGAGGCGTCAAGTGCATTCACCCTGCTGTGCAGACATCGCCACCATCCACTTCCAGAACATTCTCGTCTTCCCAGAATGGGGCTCTGTCCCCGTTCAGCCCCAGGCCCCGGCCCCTGCCCAACCCGCTTTGGCACAGTAAAGACAGGGAAGTAGTTTCAAACAGGTATTTTTAGGTATGAGAAGGAGCTACTACAGCTACTCAGGAAATGTGCGGTGGCCCACAGTGCGCCCCGGACGTGTCCAAGGGTCTGGTTTCCGGCTGTGGTTTGGTCTTGTCTTTGTTTAGGGTTGCGGGGAGACCCTGAGATTTCACATGGACTTTTCCGTCCTCAGTCTCCTGGCTGAGTGGATGTGACTTTGAGCCAGAAAACTCCTTGACTTTTCTCTCTTATAGGTCATTATTCCATCCCATCTGTGGCCATTGTCTGAGTATTCTTGCCCCAAGTAAACCGTGTGCCTTGGGCTCTGGGGACAAAGTGGTAGGAGACTTCCTTTGTCCCAAACACCCAGAAAAAGCGCTTTACTTATTTTTTAATTAAAAAGGGTTTTTTAAAAATGTTTATTCATTTTTGAGAGATAAAAAGAGAGAGAGAGAGAAAGAGAGAGAGAGAGAGCAGGGGAGAGGCAGAGAGAGAGGGAGACACAGAATCTGAAGCAGGCTCCAGGCTCCTAGCTGTCAGCACAGAGCCCGATGTGGGGCTTGAACTCACGAACTGTGAGATCATGACCTGAGCCGAAGTTGAATGCTTAACCCACTGAATGCTTAACCCAGGTGTCCTGCAAAATGCTCTTAAAATGAGGTTTTCCCAAATAAACCATGAAGCATACCAAGTTCTGTAGGTCAGCGCTTTCCCAGATTCTACTTCCTTATTTGTACTATACTTTTTCTATTTTTCTCTCCTCCTCGTGTTTCCCTAACACCAGTGCCTTGTGTTGTCAGTCTTACAGAAAGATGAGGTTAAAACAAAGGAGAGAAAGAAAAAATAAGACTGAAGGGAAAGAAAGAAGAAAAGAAGGTCGGGGGAGGGAGAGGACATACCTTTTTCTCCTACTGCACCGAAGGGGAAATGAAGTTCCTGTGGAGAAGTTTCTAGAAGCGGAAGGGGATATATGTGATACTCATGCAGCATCCAGTTTGTCAGTGTCCGCCTTGGCAGAGAGACTCAGAATGTTCCACAAGCCTGTAGGGACAGCCCCAGGGAACTTGGAAACCTTCCAGAATTCTCTTCGTCCTGCAGGTGCCTGGCTGGGTGCGGCCCAGAGCCATAAGCCCTGTGAACTTTCTTGAAGCAGTTTTTAGGTTTGAGAGACAGTTGACTTGTTTTCTCCAGATTTTCATTGTACCTGCCTTCCATTTCTCCCTGTCGCAAGCAGATGACGTTGTATGGCCTGAGAGAGTTCCTCCTCTCAGACTCACTGCCTGTTTTCTCTCTGGCCTGTTCCGGGCTAGGCTTTCCTGAGGCTTCCGAGGGGCCTACGCAGGATGCAGAGCAGCGCGTGGTGACACCAGAGGCCCTCGGTTTCCCTGTGGTGTGTTTGTTTCTGCATTTGGAGGATGCACCTTCGTGGGAAGGTCTGCATTTAAAAATACCTTTTTTAATGTTTTATTTTATATTTGAGACAGAGAGAGAGAGTGGAGGAGGGGCAGAGAGGGAGAGAGAGAGGGAGACACAGAATCCGAAGCAGGCTCCAGGCTCTGAGCTGTCAGCACTGAGTCCGATGCGGAGCTTGAACCCACGAACTGTGAGATCATGACCTGAGCCGAAGTCGGACGCTTAACCGACTGAGCCCTCCAGGTGCCCTGGAAATGTCCGAATTTTAACCCTCCTTGTTTTCCCCTGAGGGGAATGGCCCAGTAGACTTGATTTTGGTTGGGCTTTTCATAAAAGTATTTTATGAGCGGAAGGAAGTGAAAGTTGCTAAAATTGATCCTTGTTAGTTTAATTTAGGAAGTGAACTTAACTGAAGGATTCCTAGCTTTTCCCATACCTTCCTCTCCTGGTTAAAAACTGTTAAGGACTCAGCACAAACCGTGGCTCTGTGATTTTCTGTGAATGTGAGCAGCGCTGTTCTAAGTTGTTTTACCTTGTCCCGCCACGGGGAGAACTCTGGGGCTCTCTGGAGAGCCGAGCCATGAGGGTGGATGTAGACGGATAGCTGGAGAGGGAGGTTTACGTTGGGAATCGACTCACAGGTTATAGTGGCAGAGAAGTCCCATGACCGTGTGTGCAGGTTGGGGACCAGGAGAGCAGCGGTGTGATTTAGCCCCAGCCCAGACCCAGGGGCTGATGGTGTGAGTCCGGCCCTGAATCTGAGGGTCTCGGAGGGCAGAGAAGATGATGCATGTGTCCCCTCACGTACAGGGCAGACTTGTCCTTCCTCTGCATTTTCGTTCTGTTCAGACCCCAAGTGGATGGGATGATGCCCGCCTGTCCACACCCGTGAAGGGATCTTATTTATTCAGTTCACCGAGGCCAGTGCTGGCCTCTTCTGGAAACCCGCTCACACCACCCGGAAATCACACCTTACGGTGTCCGGGGTCCCTTCTTGGAGTGAAGTGAACACCACTGTTGTCTCAGTAACAGGAATATCATAGCATCCTTCTCGCGGGAGATGCCTCCTTGGCTGCTGTGTCTGCCGTAGTGCAGGGCACTCGCTGGAAAACCTGGAAAGAAACAGAATAAAGTTTCATGCTGTCACCATTCTGTGTTCTTTTTGCTCAGGAATGCGCGTGGGCGGGACGTGACCCAGAAGCCACGCTTCTCTGGGCCTTAGTCGCTTCATCTGCCAAGTGGGCGCAGTGGCGAGATTGTGAGCTTTCTGTGCTGGCTGCAGGACGGGGGCCAGGAGCAGTGGGTGGTCTCTTAGACGTGTCCTCCCAGAGCGGATGGGGACAAGGAGGGTGGGTGTGAGGGACGGGTGCTGTTCCGGAAACTCTCTCCATGTGGGGGCTCGTGCTGGCCGCCTGTCTCCTCCTGGGAAAGTGGCGTTCTGCGTTTACAAGGCGAAGGCCGTTCGGTTCGGAAGTGCCGTTGGCTACGTCCACTTAAAGGTGGTGACAAGGCAATCCTAGCTGTCAGTTTTGACCTGGTTTCCTTGTCCAAATGCATGGTGGGAACTCTTTTCCTTTTTTTTCCTTTTTGGTTTATTTTGTTTAGTTTTTAACTTGAGAGAGAGAAAGCACTAGCCGGGGAGAGGGGCAGAGAGAGAGGGAGAGAGAGAGAGAGAGAGAATCTCAAGCGTCTCTGCCCTGGGCGTGGAGCCCGACGCAGGGCTCTGTCCCACGACTCTGGGATCACGACCTAAGCTGAAATCGAGTCGGACGCTCAACCCACCGAGCCACCCGGGCGTGCTGGTTCTTTTCCTTCCGGGAAGGATGTATAGGCTCATGGTTAGACGGCGTGTCACGTGCGCGGTGGTGTGACAGAATGGGGAGAGAGCGCTAGCATGTGCGGGTCTTGTCAGACGCCGCTCGAGATAGAATTCTTCCTTCTCTGTGGCAGCGTGGTGGGGACGGAAGGTGCGACACAGCGCAGTATCCACTGACCTGCTTTTTTAGGAGAAAAATGAGATCGCCCTTTGTCCCGAGCGCCGGTGCGGCGAGGGAGGGACGTGGCCCACTCTCTCCGGAGCTCGCTGCACCCCAGTCGGATGCCACTGGGTTGAAAGTGATATCAAACTGCAGACAGTCTGCCCTGCAACAGAATGAATCAGAGAGAGGAAAGAGGCATCGAACGTCTCTTTTCCTCCATTTCCTGCAGGAAAAAAAAGATGTGTTTCGATCAGAGACTGGTTTTGTGGAAGCAGCAAAAACTAAAGAAGCATGTCTGAACGAGGAGACGAGCAGGCTGTGTGGGAAATGAGAGAGAGGGGGCCAGAGAGAGAGAGAGAGAGAGAGAGAAAGGCAGGGAGAACAAGGGAGAGAGAGAGAGGCCTTTGCCTGAGGTGACGGAGCTTGATTACCTGATTAGGTAATTACGCTGATGATCAATGACTAAGTCGTCCTGTAGCTGACGCCCCTCCTGGGGGAGCCTGGCTGCCGCCGCGGGAGGAAGGGATGACAGCATGTGTGACGTCTGTCCAGAAGGCCACTGGGTGCCGATTTACTCGGCTGACATCTTCCTCCGTGTGCGACAAGAGAGATTAATGACATTTGATAGAACAAGTCCGGTGATGTGATTCAAATGAAAGACGGGCGCCCTGGGGAGAGGGAGCCCACGCGGGCGATTCAGTGCGAGTCTCGCAATGGCAGCCAGGGAGGCGGCTCGACCCGGTCCTGCCGGGAGCAGCGAGCACTGACCCGTTCCTGCCAGAAGCAGCGAGCACTGTTGTCAGGTGAGCCTCGGGTCCTGCTCTGTCGTCCAGCTTGTTCAAGAGCAGAGTCTGGAGAAATCGGCTGTGACTCGGTTGTAGAGGAGGTAATAGAGACAGCCGCCTCAGTCAAACGCCTTCACCAGCCATTCTTTGGGCAGAAAAAGGAGAGATTTCTAGACTGGATACCCGCTTGCCGTGAGGACGCCAGCCGGGGGTCACCGCAGCCGTGGAGCAGAGGCTGGCCGGCCCTCTGTGCCTGCCCGAATTCCCGGCCACAGAGTCCGGGAGCACCAGCAACTGGTGTTCAAGGCCACTGAGCGCAGGGCTCATTTGTTACATGGCGCAGCTGTAGGGGTGCCTCCCCTGAGCGCATCTCCGGGCTGCCCTAGTGGGACTCCCCAGGCACGCTCCCCGGCCCCCTCTCCACCTGTCCTGGGCGGTGGCTGGTGGCTCTGGGGACCAGACCTCCCCACTCACAGAGCGGCTCACGAGAGGCACCGGCAGCCAGGACATCTGGAGTCAGAGCGGAGGCCCCTCTAACGTGGACTTGGGTGGAAACACAACACGATGGCTGTCAATTCAACCTCAGCCGTCGGTGCTGGTCTGTGGCGGCTGCTCTGATGGCTCTAGGGGTTGAGGGGCTTTTGTGGGCTCTCTTCCCCTGCCGTGTTACGTGTGGAACCAGGAAGAGGTGTGAACGTGCCGGTATAAAGGGCCACGTGGTTACAGAATAGCCGTGAACATTAGTGGTCTGTTAGCCTCATGTGTGTTCCCAGGAGGGCTGAGTTTGGGAAGGAGAGGAAAGATTAGACAGGTCTCCAAGGCCCATGGCTGTTCGGTCTTTCACGGCATGTGTGCCTGATGGTAGAGAAACTTCAACAATCATCTAAAGGGTCGGTATCTGCCGTTATAGACTCAGAAAGAAATTGCAGGATAGCTTATAGATCAACAAGGAGAGGGAACTCCTGGGTTCAGACCATCGGGGAAGGTCTTTGGTCTCCTCGTCAGCAGAAATGGACACAAAGTTTGGGGGCTGCCCATTGGAACTGGTCACAGTCATCTTGTTCTTATAAACAAACCTTTTAAAGATACAGATGTCTTTGTACAAAAAGAACCTTTTGTCTTGTAAGCATGAAGAAAGAGGACCTCTGGAAGCCAGTTCTGTGTTAGCGTTTCATTTAAAAGTTGTTCTGTTCAGAAACTGACAACAGGGGCGCCTGGGTGGCTCAGTCAGTTGAGCGTCTGACTCTTGATTTCAGCTCAGGTCATGAGCTCACGATTCTTCATAAGTTTGGGCCCTGAGCCTGCCTCCAGGCTGACAGCATGGAGCCTGCTGGGGATTCTCTCTCTCTCCCTCTCTCTCTGTCCCTCCCCTGCTTGCACTCTTTTTCTCTCAAAATAAATAAGTAAACTTAAAAAAAAAATCCAATAGGACAGCCATATGCGAAACTTTGAAAGTGGGTGTAAACCACTCACAAAACTTGTGTAAAAAACAACTCAAAACACATTATAGGTCTAAATGTAAGATGTAAAACTAAAGCTTCTAGACAAAAACATGAGAGGAAATCTTCACGACCTGAGGTTAGTCACAGAGTTTGTGGACGCGAGACCCAGAAAACAGATGGGTGATTTTGAGTTCACAAGAGGTAATGACTTGTGCTGTGTGGAGGGTACAGTCGAAAGAATCCAGAGACAGGGTGCTCCCTGCAGAGATATTGCAGATCACCTACCTGGCGGCGGATTTGTGTTTGGAATCAAAAGGACTCTCAACATTCAACATGGAGAATAACCCGATTAGAAGATTGCAAAAGACAAGAGATTTCACGGAAGGGACACAGGGATGGCGGGGCGGGGCGGCAAGCACGCCCAGAGATTGGAGATGTGCAGCGTCTTTGTCCAGTAAGGAAATGCAAATTGAAACCGTAAGCTGAGACGCCATAACACTCCTGTTAAACTGGAAAAATTACCCATAGGACTGAGCGTAGCAAGGATGTGGAGCGACTGGAAGTCACAGCCATTGTTGGTGGGAATGTAACATGGGAAAGCGATTCCGGAAACAGTTTGGCAGTTTAAAAAAAAATAAAGGTAAACTATGTGCCCCGCATGACCCGACAGTCCTGGGTATTTAGCCTGCAGAAATGAAGACTCTTGTTCACAGGACAGGTGGATCTGCATTCAAGGCAGCTCTCTTCATGGTTGCCCAAGCCGGAAACAGCCTGGATGACTTTGAGGAAGGGAATGAGCAAAGACTGTTCCATCCGCCTGGGAGAGTATTGTTCAGCAGTAAATGGAAAGGACTGTAGACTGATACACGCAGCCACTTGGGACAATCTCAAAGGCATGAAGCATGGTGAAAAAACTAGTAGTCTCAAAGGGTTTGATCCCATTCACATGACATCCTGTAAAAGGCAAAACTGTAGTGATGGGGAGCGTCACTACATGTCTGGGGGTCAGGGCGGAGGGAAGGCGTGGCTATAAAGGGACAAAGGAAAACCTTTTTGGGGGGATGACTGAACTGCCCTGGATCCTGATTGAGGTGGTGGTAGTGTGAATGTATTCCTGTACTAAAACTCATAGAACTGTAGACCCAACAAAGGTCAGAGTTGGCGAGATGATTGGAAAAAAAAAGAAAGTTAAAGAAACAATTCCTGGGGTGCCTAGGTAGCTCAGTCGGTTAAGCGTCCGACTTGGGCTCAGGTCATGATCTCACAGTCTGTGGGTTGGAGCCCCGCGTCGGGCTCTGTGCTGACAGCTCAGGGCCTGGAGCCTGCTTCAGATTCTGTGTCTCCCTCTCTCTCTGACCCTCCTCAGCTTGCTCTCTGTCTCTGTCTCTCAAAATAAAGACATAAAAAAAAAAAGAAACAATTCCTCTCACTTCTTTTGTTGACGCAAGAGAGGCATGAGAACAGTGCCCCGCAAGGAAATCTAGTGTCTGTGGCAGCCGGGGGTCCAAATGAGAGAGGTGAAGAAAAGCATTTGGACGAAGGGTCCAAGCAAGGAGGTACTTCTTTCTGTGGGAGTCACCTGGGCAGAGGAGCCAACGGCGGAACGGCATGGAAGTGTTTATTGTGTCTCGTGTCGATGAAATGCAGCCACATCAACACTAAACCATCCCACACACCTAGACAACTGATCTGAAGGTTAAAACAACAGTCTGTACAACCTGAACCACAGGTTCCACCCCAAAAGAAAGAGCAGGAAGAAAGGACAGTTGGGGACTTAACCAGCACAGATGCAAGCAAGATGTCTGCACCAGAATTTAGAGTCATGATCATAAGAATGCTGGCTGGGGTCACAAATAGATTACAGTCCCTTTCTGCAGAGATAGAAGAAGTAAAAGCTAGTCAGGATGAAATAAAAAATGCCATCTAGCCAGCTTGTCTTCTCTTACATGCTGACCTGCTGAAATACTTATACAAAGAAATGTGTGGAGAAATTAGAATGTCCCCACCTCCACACACACAAAAAAATGGAATTTGATTTGGTTTGAAGAGCAAATTTGGAAGAGAAACAGAAATTGCTTTGGGACCGGGAAACAAAGACTTGACTTAAAGTGATTATGGAGTACCCGAGATCTGGAATTTTCATATTTCAGCACACTGGGCAGAGATTTAACTGCCTGATTCAAAATCGAGGCTAATTAAATTAGTGCGCACCGCTCAGAAAATTAAAGCGTAAACTCGATACTCTTGCGTGACTTGCAGAAAGGTTGGTCTCCAGGCGGCGTGAAGAGTTATGATTGGTATTTATGCTCCTACTAATACTTAACGTGGGTGTCAGAAGTGTTCTGTAGCTGCCTAGGCTGATTGCAGAAAAGAATTCAGAACTGAACAAGAGAATTCTCTCCTGACCAAGAGAGATCAGTGATTCCCAGGGGTGCTCTGTTCTAGCTCCGGAACCTTTGGGAATTAGAGGGCCAGTTATGGAGGGGGCGGGGCTAAGGATGCCAGGGGTCCGTCCATGCCGTGGGATGTCCTATAGCCAGGGAAGGTGAAGCACCTGTCTGTAAGTCACACAGAGCCTGGAACCTCACATCAGCGCCCAAGTCGGTTTTTCGTACTTTGTGTAGTTTTGAAATAGGCCGAAGGTTTCCTGCCGTCCCTACCCAGCTTACTGGGGCAGAATTACAGTTGTGCTGTCCAGAACCTGAACAAGGGTTGATGGCTCTCGGGAAGCCATCTTCCCTGGCTGCACTGTGCTGAGTGACATGCAGCCCACAGAAATCAGTCCTGTTTGGACCGCTTGCATTCAGGATGGTCCTTTGTAGGACACCACAGGTGAATATGTGTGTCCTTCGTCCAAAGCAGCCCCTAGAAAAGTGTGCCAACAGCACTCCATTTAAGCCCATGTTCTTTTAAATTTCCAGGTGATTTATTGTAAGTAGATAAAACTTTGACTATATTCTACCTTCTGGAAGGATTGTACCTGAGTGTGGACACACTGAAATGTGCTTTATTTTAGTGCAAGTTGCATTTCATTTATTTTATGTCGAAATTAGGGCATTTTTTTGGATGTTTTTAAAAAATATTATACGTGAAGTTGGCCTTTGTTCCCTGTGGGCGTCATTTCAGGATGAAAAGGCAGGGGAGCAGATGTCTATATGAAGGGAAGTTCTGGATTATAGAGGCAGTAGTTAAGCGCTGATACCTTAAGATAATTGACGTAGGTATTTATACTTTCCCGAGTGTACCTTTATTCTTTCATGTACGCCTTACTGATTGCCGTATGTTATTGATGGAATGTTCATGCTCCCCCAAGTTCATAGGTTGAAGCCCTAATCCCCTGGTAGGGGTGTATTTGGAGAGGGGGCCTCTAGGAAGTGATTGAGGTTAGGTGAGGTTATAAGGCTGGGGCCCTGATGCGCTAGCATTCTTGTCCCTATTGGCAGGGACACCGAGAGCTTGCTGGCTCTCTCTTCTTAAGAACTCACAGAAGAGGTGGTGTGAGACCCCCTGGTGGGCACCTCAATCCTGGACGTCCTGCCTCCGAAAGTAGGAGAAATTGTCCGCCGGTTCAGAAGCCCGCTCAGTCTGGGGTTTTGCCAAGGCAGCCTGAGCAGAATCACACGGCATGGCCGTCTCCAGGCCGGTGTAAGTCACCACTTCCGGAGGTGTTAGTGAGCATGAGCGTGGCTGGCACCTGCCTCTGGGTGCTCTCGGCATTGAATGTGAGGAGGACCCCAGGCCGCGAGAATCCAGAAGGGAGGTCTGAGCTCAGCCTGTTGGCTCCGGAGTTCCTTCCTGAATGTTCTCCTCCATTCCACTCCTGGCTTCCTCTCCACCGTCACCTCTTACTGTCCTGATTCTGCTTGTCAACACAGCATTGATAACTGTGGTGTTTGGCAAAGCCTCACTTTCAAAAAAATGTTTATTTTTGGGAAGGGGGAAGGGCAGAGAGAGAGAGAGAGAGAGAGAGGATCAGAAGCAGGCTTTGCACCAACAACAGAGTCCCATGCGGGGCTTGAACTCACAAACCATGAGATCATGACCTCAGCTGAAGGCGGATGCTCAACCCCTGAGCCACCAGGCGCCCCACAGACCGTCACTTTCTAATCAACTGAGTATGCTGTGGAGAAAACTCCTCCCCACAAACACACAGAAAAACAGCTTTATATTTGTGTGTGTGTGACTGTAACAATGATTCATACTGAACCGTGAAACATTCAGTCGGTTTAGGAAAGGAGAAAAAGAAACGAAAATGTTCATGAAACATCACTATAGAAACAGACCCACTATTAACGTTTTGGGGCTATCTTTCCACGCACCTTTCTGTGAATGCACAAACCCCCACCCCTGCATGCCCATATTTGCACAGGCATAGAATTTTACGTTCTCGGGGGCCTGCCCACCTGCTGCTTCGTAAATTGCTTTTTAATAGTTTTTCATGGATGTCTTTGGCAGTGAATACGGATGGATACATAACATTTTAAATAGCTGCAGAGAATTCCCTTGTATGTATGTTTCGTGATCAGTGTGACTGGTCCCTACCTGATGCACTTTCAGGATGCATCTCTCTCCACATATAATGCATATACTTTTGCCACAAAGAAACAGCATTCCCATGCAACGTTCTTGATCCCCATCTCTACCTCTGTTTCGGGGGACTTTTCATCAATCTGTGCTTTCCTTTTAAAAAACTGTTTTGGGGACATACTGAACATACAGAAAAAGTACAGAGATTAAAATAAAAAAGACCCACACAGTCCTGAGATACCTCTGTCAGATTTTCCCATTCGACGCACTTCAGATGGAAAAAAATGGAAAAATGGTGGACCCCCTCCCCCACTCCCATCCCCGTCTATATGTTCCCTTTCTCTTGACTGGTAATCACTCTCCTGAATTTGGTGTTCATTTTTCCATACGTGTTTTATATTGCATGTATATTTCTCCATTAAGAACATACAGTGTTCTTACACGTTTTCAGACTTGACCTAAGTGCCATCAGTACAAATCGGTTTTCAGTTTGCTTTTTATGCCTTCCACCACAACTTATCAGTTTCCTTCATGGTAGGCATTTCATTTTCCCCAAATTTTCACTATGATGAACAGCGGTCCTGCCAAGAATAGTCTTGGCCGAGTGTTCAGTTTCCATGTGAGAATTTCTCTGATCATAATGAGGAGATTGCCCTTGGAAAATTCCAGTCTTCCCGCATCCTTGTCAGGGTTTACTTTTTTTCCTCCAGTAGATGTGAAACGCTGTACTTCTGTGGTTTTTGTCTCTATTTCCCTGATTACTGGAATGGTTCTGTGTCTCTTCACATGTTTGTTGGTCATTAGGGTTTCTTTCCACCATCTTCCACTGACCTCTCTCCGCCACCTTAACAGTCTGTGCGTCAGACACTTCCTTTGTTGTGTATGCTTTTTTTTGGTCTTCTGTAAGCGTTCTTTCTTCATTCCGGATCATTCTTGTATATTTCCTGTAGAATTTCTGAAGTGTGAAGGGTCTGTCCCTCTGGAACAGATGCCCGGGCAAGGTGGGAGGTGGTACTCTGTTACCTCTCTCTGTGATGGTAACCAGTGGTCTGCGGATTCTACCTGACTGTTTCTTCCCTTCCCCAGTGGTGCGCAAGGCCTTCTGTCCCAGTTTCTCTGTATGCGTGCGGGTGGCTTCAGCGACCTCTTCTGTTTCATTGGTCCGTTGTCCTTTCCCTACACCTGTCCCTCTGTTGTAAGGAGCACTGCTTCCAAACGCCCCCGACCGTTTCCTCTTCACCGTTTTCTTGGGGACAGCTTTTCAGTCTGGTTGCCGTGAGCTGATGGTCTGCTCAGCTCTTGGGGACGCTGGGGAGGTACCGGCCATCAGCGTACGGGGTGCTTTGCTTGTGGCCCGTGGCACATTGTGAGCACAAATCTGACCTTCTTCCACAAGGACCAGGAGCTGAAAGTGTGGGAAGTACTGGCCCTGTCTCTCCATAGTTCTTTGACCTTCCACATCCATTTAGAGGTCAAGTTCTCCTTGACCTCCAATAGGAGGTCAAAACTCCTATTGGAATTTTGATTGGAGTGGCACAGAATTTAGTATTAATTGGGGGATTGAAATCCTTACGCTGTTGCATTCATTTTTGTGTTTTCCAAACAAATGCACTGCAAATGCAAGCACTTCTATTTTAATTGATAAATAAAGATGTGTTCCCAAGCGTCACAAAGTGTTCTGATGGGTGGGAAAGCCTTGCCCTCAAGCAGCTGAGATCTTTGAAGTGGACAAAACAGGGCAACAGAATACTGAAGGTAGAACATTATGATTATCCCGAGGAACATACAGACCCTTGTGATAAGCGAAGAACTCAAGAGGCGGCGAGACCATATCGCCACTGTGCCCCTATGATCAGACGTTTTGTTCCAGATGTTGTTTTACCGTCGATCACCGTGGTGATGCTCTTAAACCATATAAGGGAACTTTGGATTTTAACAGGAGAGAGAACGCATTTTCCTTTTCAGACGAGAGCCCCCCTTCTCTTTCCTTTCAGAGAGATTGTTAATTTGTTTTATATGTGAGTGATCCTGTAATAAAACTTGCCATATTATTAATTAAAAAGAGCACATGCTGGGTCCCGGGAGAAATCAGTTGGATGGAGAAGAGCGTGGAGTGAAATTCTGAGAAGGAGTGTCTTTTGGGCAACTTACTTGTTCTCTTGACTCTTGCAGCCAGTAGAGGAGGTGGGTGTGGCCTGCAAATGGGTTGGTGGACTTGAATTACTGGGCGGTTTGCATTTACAAAGCCCCAGATTGTCCCCTCCCTATGGAGACCAGCATTTGGAACTAGCATGACTCAGTGATGTGGATTTGGAGGCCAGAAAGACCCTTATCGAATCCCTGCCCCTCACCCCAGGCTGGGCGGACCCCAGGATAGACTCTTGAAGCTTCAGTTTCCTCATCTGAAAAAACGGTGCTGCTGTTATTTACGTTTCAGGATCTGGTGGGGACCATGAAAAGAAATCCCCACATTGGGATCGGCCTGCTTTTCCCTCGGACGGTTTCTCTGACTCCTGGTAGCGAAATGCTTCATTTGAGAGACTGTCCTGGAAAAAATCCAAGAAGAGAAGGTTTCAGAGTGTCAGCGCATCTCTTCATCATTGAAGATTAGTTCTCTCTTGACCCTGTGGTCTGCATTGGAGAACAAGTGGCTGTAGCCTCTGGCTCATCAGTGCGCTTCTTATATGCGGTGGCGCATGTCACTAGGGAATATTTACCGAAAGTATTTCAAGTCCTTGAGGAAGAACTGTAAAAAAAAAGTGAGCCATTAATTAATTGTTAAGAGTCAGCAGCTGCACACTTAGGCATCTAGTTTGATAGGAAAGGAAAACAAATTTAGGGAGTTTAAGTTGTCTGGCATGTATGACAGCATATTAAAGTAATAAGGGCAATTCATCTTGCCAACTTGGAGTTGTCAAGCTTTGGTCTCTCTCTCTCTCTCTCTCTCTCTCTCTCTCTCTCTCTCTCTCTCTCGGCATCTAGTTTAATTCCTTTGCTTTATATGTTACAAAAAGTAAACCAACAACAAGCGTTTCAGGACATACCTTAACCAGATACTGTGACTCTTAGGATTTCTTAAGATACCCAGGAACAAGTTTACCTTCCTTGAGAGTGTTTCTTTTATCCCAAGGTCAAGGTCAACTAAAAAACTGCTGAGAGGGGCACCTGGGTGGTTCAGTTGGTTGAGCGGCCGACTTCAGCCCAGGTCATGATCTCACAGTTCGTGGGTTCGAACCCTGTGTCAGGCTCTGTGCTGACAGCTCAGAACCTGGAGCCTGCTTCCAATTCTGTGTGTCCCTCTCTCTCTGCCCCTCCCCTGCTCATGATCTGTCTCTTTCTCTCTCTCAAAAATAAGTAAGTATTAAAAAAAATTAAAAAAAAAAAGAACTGCTGAGCTTCCTTGCAAGTTCCCTCTGGGACCCCTGTTAGCAACATTGTAACACTGTTTAGTTTTGTATTTTGTATGTAGCTCACTGGAATGAGCAAAAGTAGTTCATTTGCAGACACAGAGAAAATAGTTGCTGCTAGATTTTGATGAGTGGTAATTGGAACCGTCCTTAGTTCTGCATTCTTAGTTCAGGGCTTCTGTGAACTTGGATGATTTGGGCTTTGTACCTTCTTTACAGAGAGACTTCTGTTCTTCATTCACATGTTGATTACTTTGTTTCAGAATTCTGTGCCCCCTCGTTCCAAGGATGATTCAACATAGGCAAATCAATACAGGTGATATGCTGCATTGTTAGAATGAAAGATAAGAGTCATGTAATTATCTCAGTAGATGCAGAAAGCATTTAACAGAATACATCATCTTAAACACTCAGCAAATTGGGTGGAGAAGGAATGCACCCCGACCTGAATTAAAGTCTGTATCGGACAGACCCACAGCCAGCATCATGCTCAGTCATGCGAGAATGGAGTCTTTTCCTTTATGATTAGTAATGGCATTGGAAGTCCTAGCCAGAGCATCAGGCAGGAAGAAAGAAATAAAAAGCATCTAAATATGAAAAGAAGAAGTGACATTGTTTTTGTTTTTAGATAGTATGATCCTATCCATAGAAAACCCAAAAGACTCCTCCCAAAAAGCTACTACACATAATCCATGAATTCAGTAACGTTTCAGGATATGGAATGAGCACACCCAGATCACTGGTGTTTCTATACACTGCCAACCAGACAGCTGAAAAAAAAAAATAAACCATCCCATTCACAATACATAATTTAGTAATAAATCGAGCCAAGGAGGTGAAAATCTATACATCAATAGCTGCGAGACCTTGAAGGAAGAGACTGAGAAGACACCAACAACTGGAAAGCTATCCCATGTTTATGGATGGGAAGACTGATACTGTTACAATGTCTGTATTACCCAAGCCATCTGTGAATTTCACTGGGGGGCGGGGTTTAATAATGCCTTCGGTGCACACGGTTCATGAATCCACACAGGACACTCTTCTTCCTGCTGCCTCCAATTTTGTCTTCTACCGCACATCTTTCTGTCTCTGCTTTGGTCGATTTGGCTTCCTTACCATCCTGTGAACGTACCAGGTTTTCACGTACCTTCCAGAACTTTCGCACGGCCCCTGCCTTCTGCGTGGAACGCTCTTCCCCCAGACGATTGCTCTCGCTGCCTTTACGACTCTGCTAAAATGTCACCTTTGCAGAGAGCCCTTCCTCACATGGACAAGGATAATCTGGCCCACCTGGTAGATTTATTGCTTTTTTTTTTTTTTTTTAGCATTTATCATTGGCCTGACAAACAACATAGTTGCCTGCTGACCGTTCCTCTTGGCCCACCCAGAAGGCGAGAGCTTGAGAACGAGAGCATTCGCTAGTTTGCTCGCTGTGGATTCCTGGGCATCTAGGCTGTCTGCTTATTAGAAGAGAGAGTGACTCGACATCCTCGGATTGGCGTGTCATATTATGCCTAAAGACCGTGTTTAACAGAGTCTTTATGTTCAACTCCTGCTAACAAAAAGTAAATATTTAGCTCATTCAAGTCCTAAAATCCATGCCTGAGCCAGAGTACCTGCCTGGAATCTGACGATTTGGCTGTTGGGGATTCAGGCATTTCTTTCTTTCTTTCTTTCTTTCGAGGGGGGAATTCAGGCATTTCTAAGTAAGTGAACGAAAATCATACTTTTCCACATCGTGTAAAGCACAGATACACTTACAAATACTTAGATACCTAAATAGACCTGTAGAATTCTTGTTTTAAAATTGCACGAAGATATTATTGCACTGTGGTGTCCTTTGACTTTGTTGTTGATTCTCAGGGATGTATACCAAAATCAAGTGTCTTTTTAGCCAGAGTTATGTTTTTGTCTTCTGTCTCATTCTCACTAGAGTCCTTCATCCTCTTCTTGTGAGTTTAACAGAATTTGGAACTTAACATTTCTGTGATTTTGATTTGTAAATTAAGTATTGTTCTTAAGCAGGTTAGTTTCCACAAGGATCTGACTCTGATCTTTTACCTTCTCTTCCATTGACACTGTCAGCTTGGCCCCTAAACAATGGTATTGCTGATACGTACATTTTATTTTGGTTTCCAGTGACGGGGTCGTGAGACTGTCCCCATGCACGCCTGTTTGTTCACACTCTACCCTGATATGCTGTCTTGACAAGGGACTGCCCTCCCCCGTCAGCTGAGACTCCGTAGAGTCACAGGCTCTGGAATTTCTTGTGCTTCCCTTTTACTGGGGACCGAATGCCACTTCCTCCATTTTCCATAGTGGGAGGCTGCAGTGTGGTGGCAAGGGTCCCACAGCTGCTGTTCCATTGCATTCAGTCCTCATGTCCTTGGATTTTGAAATGGTTAACTTTTCCGGAAGAGCAGCATCTGTATTCAGAAGAATCGGCAAGACTCTCTGCTAAATGGCTGCAGTATTAAAGATAAAGGTTTAAACGCTATGTATTCTTAGCATTAGGTGTGATCGGTTCAAGAGCAGCAGTCTTCCAAGAAGGGTGTGAAGGTTTTATTTTTATTTATTTATTTAATGTTTTTTTTATTTATTTTTGGGAGACAGAGACAGTGAGAGCAGGGGAGGGTCAGAGAGAGAGGGAGACACAGAATCCGAAGCAGGCTCCAGGCTCTGAGCTGTCAGCACAGAGCCTGACGCGGGGCTGGAACCCACGGACTGTGAGATCATGACCTGAGCTGAAGCCAGATGCTCAGCCAATTGAGCCACCCAGGTGCCCTGGGTGTGAAGGTTTTAGAATCAGAGATGGGACATTGTCCCTTCCAGACGACCATTCCCTCAAAGATGCTCCAGACAACAGAGAAGCTCTCTGCACCCGCTTCCCCCAAACACACATGGTCAGGTCATAATAATCGGAATGCGGAGATGTAATCATCTAAGAATGGCAAAGACTGGGTGAAGGTGTCATAACCACCTGGACATCTGTGTGACCTCAAAGACTACAATTTGGACCAATGAGTAGAAGTTTCGTTGGGGGCACTATAGATTAGAACTTTTTAGTGGTTAGGGAATAAAAGTAGTAAATTTCCAGTTACTGTGATTGTTGAGATGGACATTGGGTTATTGGAAGTGGATGTCAATGGATGGCTAATCTAGTAGATTGCTGACTGAGAGATTTTTGACTGTGACTCAGCACACACCCACCCTCACTCAGTCACTCACTCACATCACAAATATTTCACAGAGCCGTCCTTGTCCTTAAAGGTTTCATTGTATTATTGTATGAGCTCAAGAGATGTTTCAATCCAAGTCTTTCCTAGTTCTGGCTTCCAGGCAGAAGGAGTTCCCTCTTACTCAGCCATTTTATTCCATTCAGATCTTCGATTGATTGGGCGAGGCCCACCACAGGCTGGGGAGGGCAATCTGCCTTATTCCTAAGCCACCGATATAAATGTTGACCTTGTGTAGGGGTCCCTGGGGGGCTCAGTTGGTTAAGCATCGGATTCTTGATTTCAGCTCAGCTCATGATCTCATGGTTCGTGGGATCGAGCCCCAAGTCCAGCTCTGTGCTGACAGCTCAGAGCCTGTTTGGGATTCCCTCTCTCTCTCTCTCTCTCTCAAAATAAACTTAAAGAGTTTTACATTAATCTCATGTAGAAACAGCCTCACAGACACACCCAGAATAACGTTTGATCAAAGGGGCATCCTTGGGACCCGTCAGATTCACACTGGAAATTTAACCATCACAATGTATCATGACATTTCACTTCTCAGCACTGGAGAATTGAGCCTGGTTCTTTATGCATTATTTAGGTAAAATGCCCCTGCCGTTCCAAAGAACTCCCGTCACGGAAAGATTGGGACAGTAAACTCACATCTCACACCAAGTGTGCTGGAGACATAAATCCCTGAGATCCTGTAATCATTCAGAAATCCGACGGGCAGCGTGTTGGCATTTTTAAGAAGGCTCTCTCGTCTTGTGTAGTTTCCCGGAGCACAGACTTACGTGTTTGCACTGCATAGCAATAATGCAGGGGGCGGGCTTGGTACTATCAGTGTTTGGTGGACTTTTCTTAACCATGTGTTGGTTGGAAGACAAAGTTATTCTGCAACCAAGCAAGTGAGAACTGCCAGAAATTGTTGTTAGTATATTTGAGCGGTTCTGTGTTATCTGCCTCTCACTTAAGGACCTCTCCCTATTTTTTTCTGTTGCAGGTCAATGCTAGTTTGGAATAAAGAGTACAGCCTAATGGATAGACAGTGATTCTGCATTGGGCTTTTACTAAATGCCCTATCATATGTCTGTTTGAATCACGTAGTAATTTTAATGGGGGTCATGGAATTTGTTCATTTTTTTCATTTTCTTAAGTTTATGTATTTTTGAGAGAGACAGAGAGAGAGCGGGAGAGGGGCAGAGTGAGAGGGAGAGAGAGAGAATCCCAGGCAGGCTCCGCACCATCAGAACGGAGTCCAGATGTGGGGCTTGAACTCACGAACCATGAGATCACGACCTGAGCCGAAACCAAGAGTTGGACACTTAACTGACTGAACCACCCGGATGCCCCTCATTATTACTATTTTTTCAATAACAGAAGTAATAAAAGTTAAGACGGCAGATAAACACGTAAAGGAAAAAACAGAGTTCTTCTGCTTTGAACTTACTTCACAGAAATAGCCTCTGAGAGATGTACATTTTTCTAAATAGTACTCTATTTTGATTAAGCTGTGCTTCTGGAGATCTTTTAAGCTAGAAGCCAAATTCGCAGCACTGTGGTTTCACCATACCCACGGTGCTGAGAGTTGTCTCACTCCGCTGAATCGTGGCCACCTTCGAGCCTTGCACGTTGAACTTGTGGGCGGGTGGCCTCATTTATTTCGTGAACATCTAATATCTGCTCTGGGTTGGTGTCATCCATGGCGCTGCAGTGAGAAGAGGTGTATGAGCCTCACTGCATCGTAAGGTTCATTTTGGTGACGACCTCTAAGACGCGAATTCTTCGCACTTGGTAGGCATGCAGCGCGAATGGTTGATAGAGGGCGATTGTCACAAGCTTACTGGCTTCAGGTTATGTTTGGGAACGGACTTCACCATTCCGTTGAGGTTGGTTCTCCAGGGTGGACTGAACGCTCTCCATCGCCCCATTTTCAGCCTGTTGACATGGCTACATGGGACCAACCCCCGAGGTTTGGTGTGTCGATGCCGTTTGCTCTGCTATCCTTAATGATGTCTCTCTTCTTCTGAAATTCGGTTGGATCGCCCGTTTACCTGGCAAGTAATTAAAATCTCACTTTCAGGACTTCATAATTAGCCATGGGGAAAAAATAACCACAGTCTAACTCTCTACTCTGTGAGGCTCAGTAAATATCATTTTGATAGGCTGACAGCCCCATATGGAGACAGCCACCAGCTATAAACTCAACAGACCATTAAGCTTTGAACAGAAGTATCACAGTGATTCCTCTGTACTCATTTGCTAATTACTGATGGGTATTTCTGTAAGGCCATATAGCTGAGGCCTGCGGCTATTTCTGGCCTGTTGTCCAGTATGTAGGATCTAGGGCAGCGTTCCTAGGTTCCCACATCCTTCTTTCCATTATCTGATCTGTTTCGCTTCTGTCTTGAACACTCCGTTCATCCCAATTTTTGCTGCTCCATTGTCCTTTGGATCTTACGACAGCGCGGACCCTGGTCTCCTGAGTTCCCCAAGGACTTGTATTGAGCTCCAGGAGTGGGCTGGCTCCTCTGGGAAGTGGCCATGTCTCCTTTGGACCACTAGAGCCCCATGTGTGTGGAGAATATGTTGTGGCCTGCAGGAAAGAGTGTCGTTTGCCTCACGGTTTATGCCTTCAGGAGAGTCCAACTTTTGTAAGTGATTTAACAAACCAGTTCTGGGCCAGGGAAATGAAGAGATTTTTGCTAATGATTTCTACAGCGAATGAAGTAATTTGAATGGGGAAGCCACTGAAGCCTTTCTTGGACTTGTCCGCTCACTCCAGCACTTAACATAAATCCTTTTATAAAGGCATTAAAAAGTGCTGTGACAAGTGTAGTTACTGTGGATAAATTTAGCTCCCGTATTTTATCTACATAATCTGATTGTAATTTATATATCTTCAGCCTAGATAAAGCAGAGCCATTTCTTACTACCAAATTTTTCTTGTTGTCGACACGATGTGAGTGGGGTGCTGGCTTTAACTGAAGGGTGGTGATTAATCATAACGGCTCACGGAGAGATCGTTTATTGCTCCGTGGGGCTGAGTGACTGTTGGCTGAGCTGTGAGTCACTCAGGCTAAACCCAGGTGGCTTTGTCACTCTTGGATGACAGCAGATGAGGTGATGGATTTATTAACCAGATTCTCTGTTACAAATCACTTCGCATTCTTAGCAGGTGGATTTGCAAATAGAAAAATTTCGAGTCATCGTTGATGGAAGAGTCTGTGAGTTTGCAAAGTCAAGAGCAGCCAGCTGAAATGTCACAATAAATGTCCTATCTTTATGTCACAGTAGTAGCTCGTGGAAGTGTTTAGCTCAGGATTCATCTTAAGGGCAAAGTAGGCAGTTATGTAATTCTTGGAGATTCTTGGGGATTCCGGTGTGTGATAGGCTAAGAAGGAGATGGGCATCCCGTGTAGGACCACACACAGAGTGTCGGGTGTTACTCCCCCCACCTCTGGGGCGCTTTGTAATCCAGGCGACCTCCTTCTCACACCAAACTTGCCTGTGGCCTGCTGTTTTCCTCTCCAGAGTTAGTACGTCATCAGGAAATGCACAACAACTTAACATCAACTGTAATAAAAGAAAATTCAGAGGGGTCTGGGTGGCTCAGTCAGTTGAGCGTCCAACTCTGGCTCAGGTCATGATCTTGAGGTTTGTAGGTGTGAGCCCCGCATCGGGCTCTGTGCTGACAGCTCAGAGCCTGCAGCTGCTTCAGATTCTGTGTCTCCCTCTCTTGCTGTCTCTTCCTGTTTGCAGTCCTCTTTCATTAAAAAAATTAAAAAGAAAGAAAATTCTAAGGAAGGTGCATTTATGAAAAAAAAATGAGACCAACTCTGCACAGATTAAATGCCAATGATTCCTGGGTCATCCTTCCTTTTCAGCCTTTGCACCAGGTTTTCTTCGTGAGAACAGACTCAGAGTGGGCTACCTTATTATAATATTGAGCGTATAAAATATGATGCTACCCAATTGCCCTTTGTAACTTTCTACCTCATTTGTTGCCTGGGGAAATGGGACGGTGATGATGGTCCCCTTTGGGATGGGAAGGTAAGGTGCCCCGCAGAACGGCATGCCGTCGGTGTGGGCGCAGAAGGGCCAGCAGTGGGAGCCGGCATCGTGTGACATTTGAGTTCTCACCTCCTGGCATTGGTGCCCGACCCTGTCCTTGTCCCCACTTGGGGGCTCCTCTCCGGTCTGGAATGGCTGCTGTGCCTCCCATGCCTCCGAGGAACCTGTGGTATTTGGCATGACAGTGACATCGTTAAGTAAATTTGATTGAAACTATTTACTAGTTGATTTGTCTGAACCAGTGGTTGTTAACTTGTGAGGAGTCCCCCCGGGAAACATTTGGCAATCCCTGGAGAGAATTTTTATTGTCACGGTGGGGACGGGACATAAACTTCTTGTCATCATAGCCCCAAACCTCTTGGGTATTACTGCATTCGTGGGTGAGGTCTCGGGGTACCGCTGGACACCCCACATTGGATAGACCAGCTCCCCACAACAAGGAGTGATCTGTTCCCAAATGTCATCAGCGCTGAAGTTGATTAACCCTGGTGGAAACCATCAATATCTCTCCTCTTACCAACACCATACTTACAGCTTTGGGCGTTTACTCATTTCCCCATCGGAATTACCTTTGGTTCTTCATTGTGACAGACCTGTCCCCTTTCTTGAAATGAGGACTATGGGTGGAAGAAGCTTCAAGAAGTTTAAGGAATTACTACTTTAATGTAAGAGGAAACGAGAATCTATTTTCTTTTATAAAATGTATTAGGGAGACCAGGGTAAATCCAGAGGGTGCCCAGCGAGCTGCTGGGACAGACACGGCGGAGGGACACGAAGGCTCAGGAGCTTGGTGGTGTTCAGGGGAGTGGCCCCCCGCTCCTCACAGCCCCGTGTGGGTCGGCCGGCAGCCTTTGCTTCCTCCATGGACCCGGGCATGTTCCGTCCTGTGGCCCTGCCATTTTCCTAAGGTCATGTCCTCGCTGCATTCTGTGGGCAGATGGGAAAGAAAGAGCCTAGAGGAGGCACAGCCTCACTTTCTATCGACTAGAAGGAGTCATGCGGGAGAGCCACGCAGGAGAGGGCAGGGCTGGGGAGGGGACACTGGTGGCTGTACACTGCATGCACGTATCTGGGTCACTTTGCCTTCAGGTCACCGGTCCCCCAGGGAACTGAATTCTGTTGCAGTTCAGCGTTTATCAGATATGCAACTGATGGGATCCTGTGTTGTTCGATCAGTGAATATTTATGAATATTATGTAATATATGTAAAGAGATTGAATGGATAGCAAACATTTGTTTCTTCCAAATACTTCTAAAATGTCTTTTGTTTTTTTTCTTTGTAAAAGAGAGTGTTATTGAATGTTGGGCTGATGGCTTTATTTCTTCACAGAATAAGATATACGATGACCAAATGTTCTATTATTATTATTTTGTATACAAAAATCAGGATTCATGAAGAAGGAAACTTAGTAAGTATAAAGGGGTAAGTTTCTTTAGGTACACAGCTTCTTTAGACATTATAGAACTATTCTGGTTTTCTGTTTCTTCTTGAGTTAGTTTTGTGTACACATTGGTTTTTAGGAATCTGTGCATTTCATCTGTATTTTAAGAATGTTGGCGAAAGGTGCTCGTATTCTCATATTACCTTTTTTAAGTTCTTTATCATTTGTAGATGTAACATTTTTAATTCCTGATTTTCTTCCTTTTTTAAAAAGCCGTCTTTGCAGGGGGTTGTCAATTTTACTAGCTTTCAAAAACACATTTTGGCCTTGTGAATGCTCTCTGTGGTTTTTGTTAGGTTTTGTTTTGTTTTGGGATGGCTTAATCTATTTTTTATTTTTCTGATTTCTAAAACTCTTGGCTCATTAAATTTCAGCCTTATCCTTTAAGGATACTGCTTTCAGCTTATAAATTCCCTGTAACTTCTCACATTTTAATATGCGAGTTATATTCATTATCCTGACATTCTAGAGATTTTCTAATTTTTGTGTGATTCCTGTGTGTAGTCAATGTTCGTTTAGATTTATTCATAAGTGTACCACTTTTTTTTTGTAATTTAGTTTTACGTCTTAGATCTTCCTTCTGGGATCCTTCTCCTTTTGAAAGAGGGTGTTCTTCAGAATCGCCTACAGTTGGGAGGGCGGCGCTGTTGATAAACTCAGTATTTCTTTGTCTAAAAATGTTTTCATTTCTGTCCTACCACCAAGAAGTATTTCTGCCGCGTGCTGGATGTAGTGCTGGATGGACGGGCATTTTCTAGTAGCACACTGACAGTATAATTCTGTTCTCTGTGGCTTTCTAAGGGTTGCTGAGACATCAGTTGCCAGACTAATTGTCATTCTTTTCATGACAGTCTTTTTCCTTCTAGCTCCTTACAAAATCCTCCTTATTTTTGGTGTTCTACGGTTTCACTATAATGTTATAAAAGTAGATTTCCTTTTACTTACTCTGATTGGGTTTAATTGGTTTACTGATGTTGTGGATTCTAAGTTGTTATAGCTCTGAAAAATTCTCAGTTATTATGTCTCCAGATATTTCCTGTTCCCACTTTTCCATTCTTTCTAGCATTCCGGACAGATTTCTCATAGACCGTAGCCTCCGTGTTTCTTAATTTTCCTCCCATATTTTCTTCAATCTATGCTGCAAATATTCTTGGTCATTTTTATAGAGTCCTTTTGTTGTTGTACTTGTTCCTTACAGGTTTGAATTTCTTTTTTTATTTCCTTAAATCCATTGAGTACCGGTGACTCTTGAAGGACACAGGAGTTAGGGGCCCTAACCCTGAGGTAGGGGCACTGACTTCCCGTGCAGTTGAGAATACATATAACTCTGACTCTCCGGCCCCACCACAGCCTAACTACTGATACCCTAGTGTTGGCCAGAAGCCGTACTGATAAACAGAAAGTCGATACACACATATTTTATATGTTTTATGCATTATATGCTGTAAAGAAAACCCCTCCACATAAGCGAGCTTGTGCATCTTGAACCAGTGTCGTTCGAGAGTCCGCTGTAATACCAACAATTTAAATCTTTGAGGTCTACCTTTTTTCTTCTTATCTTGTTAATGGACATCGTATGTTTTAGCTCTTTTCTGATTGGTCAAATAGAAGCAATGATAGTACTTCCTGCTAATACTGTCAGGATTCACCAGATGAATATTTGTCATGCACTCTGGTGAGTGGTTCCTGATGAACTCTTAATAGATGTTACCCATTGTACTATACTGCTCATAATAGCAACGGTCATTACTGTTTAGTGATGATGGATGGTGAGCTCATATTTTCTTAAACTTTGTGAGATGTCTTCAAATGCTGGGTTGAAGATGGAGCCTCTCAAAACAGATTTGTGTTGAGGCGCCTGGGTGGCTCAGTTGGTTGAGCGACCGACCGACCGACTTCGGCTCAGGTCATGATTTCGTGTTTGGCAGGTTCGGCCCCGGGTTGGGCTCTGTGCTGACAGCTCAGAGCCGGGAGCCTGCTTCGGATTCTGTATCTCCCTCTCTCTCTGCCCCTACGCTGTTGGGCTCTGTCTCTTTCTGTCTCTCAACAATAAAGAAATGTAAAATCAATCAATAAATTAAAAAAACAGATTTGTGTTTGTTTCTGTTAGACCGTAACCCATTAATGAAATGTTCAGCTTGAGGGTGTTTTGGAGGACTGGGTTGATGACCGGTTTGTGGTTATGAATTCTCAGGGGGTGCTGCCTTATCCTCCCACTGACATCCGCCATCAAGGTCAGCGCCAAGGTTCTGCCCAAGATGGCTTCCCGCAGGCCCCTGGCAGCCAGGCGGTTATTTCCGGTAACTTCCGGTTCTTCTTCCAGCTCAGGACGCGGTCCCTGGAGGTGTGCGTCTTGGGTCTCAGCTTCCGGGGCAGAGTCAGTCGGCTGTGGACGCTGGGCGGTGCATGGGCTTTGGCCCCTGTCAGCTTCCGGTTCCACCAGGAAGCTGTTCCAACGAGTTGGGCAAATGCCCTGCTGGGAAGTGACGGCCCGCCCACAGCAGGCTTTCATCTGGAGTGTTGCTTTCAGCTGATGTTTGGGTTCTGAGCATTCCTTACCTTCTGCCAGCTCATTAATCCATTTAACTCATGCTTTAAGAAACAAACATTTCTTAGTTTTCTTCCATGCAAGTGTTGGGTTATCTTCTCCAAACCACTGCCAATAGAGGTTTAGGACAATGTTTTGAATGTTTAACTCAAGGTTTTAAAAGAAGGCAGCCGGCTCTTTTTATGTTGCTGAATACGTCTCACTGGACAAGCCTCGTGACAGTCATGCGCAAAGCTGTGCTGCGGATGTGGCCTCTTCCTGGAGCTCTGCTTTGATGGATAATAAATACTGTAAAGCCTTATTGTTATGGTGTGTTAAATCAGCTACAGATCTGTAGTGAGGTAACAAGCGAGGTTTTCATGGATGTTATGGATACAACTTGTGAGAACACGCGGGAATGTCCCATCCGTAGTGTGCTCTCCTACTGCTCATTATTAGCAGGGGGGCTTCAGGAGGAGACGGGGCTGGTGATTTTTGCTAGGGGCCCCTCACCCCGCAGACCCAATAAAAATGGGGCCCTCTTTAGCTGGAACCAGTGTAACAACACTCTCCATGATGATCTGCCAGTTGAGAACATTGCACAAAATGTCCCGAAGTGGTCATGCATTGTTTTCTTTTGTCTTCGTTGTTGTTTTTATTTATTTATTTTGAGAGAAAGAGGGAGACTCACGAGCATGCTCATGAGCAGGGGAAGGGCAGAGAGTGAGAGGGAGAATCCCGCACAGTCTCCGCATTGTCAGCGCAGAGCCCTACAGGGGCTGGAACTCACAAGCCATGAACTCATGACCTGAACTGAAACCAAGAGTCCAATCTTCCCCAACAGCCACCCACATGCCCTGTCATTAATTTTCATTACTTTCTCTTCTTCCTGCTTTTCTTTTTCCTTCCCTGCTTCACTTTTTGGACCTTTTCTTATTAATTTTTTCTGCTTGTCACTATTCTTGGCCTGCATGCCTGGAGGGTTATTGTGCTTTATGCTAACCCTAAAGCATTTCTTGATTTAATGAAACACAAGCTTTTTCTGACCAGCACTTGCCTGCCCCTCTGCCCCCTGCTTCTTCCGGGGGCTCCGTACCAGGAAGCAACTCTCAGTCTATGGTACAGGTGGGAGGTAGGCTCCGTGGGGCACTGGCTCTGCCTGAGCTGCTCACCTGCCCCCTGTTGCACCCCAGAACAACCAGAGGCCGTAGGAATGAGCACACCTGTTCTCTGCACACTTCACCTTATTGATGGACGCTCACATTCAATTTCACGTAATTTTTCTATGTCACGAACTGTGCCTTCTTCCAGCCATTTAAAGGCATACAAATCATTCGTGGCTTGTGGGCTGTAAATTCATGGGTGGTGGGAAAGATGTGACCGGGATCCCCCGTTCGCTCCCCCGGCTCCATGGCATCCTCTGTCTTACCTCTCACCTTAGAGTTACTCCGTGACATTGTCAGTGGCTCACGTGCTTCCAGTGGCCTCTTTCTGACCCCATTGATCCTACTTTGCATCTTCATCTTCATAATGTTAAGATTTAGGTACTTTTTTTGTTTTTGTTTTTTAAATTTTTTAAAATGTTTATTTATTATTGAGAGACAGAGAGGGACAAAGCGTGAACAGGGGAGAGGCAGGGAGAGAAGGCGACATGAATTTGAAGCAGCTCCAGGCTCTGAGCTGTCAGCACAGAGCCTGAACCAGGGCTCGAACTTACGAACCACAAGATCATGACCTGAGCCGAAGTCGGACACAACCAACTGAGCCACCCAGGCGCCCCTATCCATATGTTTTAATAAACGTTCTAGTGCTCTTCATGAAAGGGCTTTTTAATCAACTTACACAGGCTTTCTAAGTCCATTGGGCAATGCATCAATTTTAAGTTGATCTGCAATACTTACAGTTTAGTAAATAAACGAAATATATCAAATGAAAAGAATGGTGAAGTCTATTTTCTTTCAAACCCTACTCAGAATCCTGTGTTTCGATAACTGGACTTCTCCATACCCTCTCCTTCCTGGAATTTATTTTTAACATAAATAAATGGAATTAAAATGTTCTTTGGGGCACCTAGGTGGCTCAGTTGGTTAAGTGTCTAACTCTCGATCTCATCTCAGGTCATGATCTCGTGGTTGGTGCGCTGAGAGCCCGGAGCCTGTTTGGGATTCTCTCTCTCTCTCTCTCTCTCTCTCTCTCTCTCTCTCTCTCCCCATCACTCCCTTTCCCTGCCCTACTCATCCTCTCTCTCTGTCTCTCAAAAATAAATAAACTTAAAAAATTCCCATGTTCTCAGTGGTGGATGGCACTTGTACTGTATATATTTAGGTGTCGTTCAAACGCTCTTCAGTGTGTTTTATACCTGTACACTTTGATGATTGCCCTGGCAAGCTGGGCCTCTCGGTGACTTTGCTGTTACTCTGAACATGTTAGGGATTTATTAACAGACCCTTGGTGTAAAACCTGTTTGTGGGGCGCCTGGGTGGCTGTTAAGCGTCCGACTTCGGACTTCGGCTCAGGTCATGATCTCCCAGTGTGTGGGTTTGAGCCCTGCGTCGGGCTCTGTGCTGACAGCTCAGAGCCTGGAGCTTGCTTTGTATTCTGTGTCGCTTCTTTCTCTGCCCTTCCCTGACTCGTGCTTTGTCTCTCTCTCTCAAAAATAAACAGACATTAAAAGACTAGTTTATAAGTCGGGGACTCCCTGTAACTGTCATGAGAAAACCAAGTCTTCTAACGAGCGACTTGTTCCTGCTCCCGCTCACGGGCCACTGCGGAGCGGCCTCCCTGGGGGCCCCACTCATCCGGGACAGAAGACATAGCTGATGCTGATGGGTCTGTGATGCTCCGGCACTTTCTGTTGGTCCAGGCAGGATCCCCAGTAACACGCAGAAAAAGGAAGGGCGAAGAGGGAAGAACTTTCAGCATTCCTGTGCCATCTCACTCCTGCCGCGGCCAGACGGGGCCGGTTCCTGGCCAGCTCCTCCCCAGGCTTGTGTTTCTATCCCCGCTCGTAAAAATCCCCCCCAGACGATGGCAGTAAGAAGATCCCTTTACTCTTTTTATCCTTGAAGGAATAGTCTAAAAAGTAAGAGTTGTAACTAGGAGCGGTTACTGACAGAGGCGCGGTTCCAGATGAGTGCCGTGTGGGGCTGGTTTTAAATCCCAGCAGTTCCCCGTGTCGGGGCTACTGAAATCCTGGGTGAAGTGACAAAACTCAGCAAGAGCTTCTGATTTTTTGACAAGTCAATTCCAGGCTGTCGTCAGAGTAAATGTCTCAATAAGGTCCTGTTGCATTATCTACTCCCTTCTTTTAAAATCTCAAGTTACCCGATCTCCCCGTGGAAGGAATAATGGTTGCAAAATGAGCAGGAAATTTATCCCTCTTGACTCATCTGGCACAAATTGTTTGCCCCCCAGAAGGTGATAAATTGCCGCTTCCAAGGCTGATGTGAGAGTTTTTGTGTTGTGAAACCGCTATAAATCTCCTCTAATACGGTATTTGCGGTAACAGGAAGAAAACCCTAAGTTAGTATCGGTGATATTTCATTGCTTAAAAATAATTGTTACTAGTAAAACTTCATTTTTCCAAACATAATTTGATCTCGCATAATTGATAGAAGAAAATTCAGGGAATGTGTCCAGGCTCTGTTTATAGCTGATTTCTTCGAAAACTGCTGCATGCAATAATCCAAATGAATTCTGTTTATTTAACAAAGTGGACAGAATTTGTAGAGGGCACTCAGAATGAGTTACCGGCAACTACAGATGCAACAGATTTTTTTTCTTTTCACATATGCCCATCCTTTTTGTAAAATTGAAATATTTTGTGATATACTATCATAGCATTTTTGGTTGGTTTGTTTTAAAAATCACAGAGGACAAAACCTTAGGGTCTGATTTGAAATTTCCTGTTCAGTTACCAAGGGTCATGCCAGAGAGAGGGGGAGAAAATCAGATAGATAGACCCCAAAATACTCCTCCTTTGAGTGCGGCTCCTGCCTGCAGGCCAGCACGGGTGTTGTTTTAGGAACCGAAGCTGCCCAGCTCCTTTGGTTCTTTCCAGACCGTTTCCTTTTAAGTACAAGCTGATTTATAGTTTTGAGTCGTGATTCTAGCATTGTGGAATGTTCCTTATACTTAATCACTTTCATTAGACTTTTTTTTTTTTTTGTCATAGCTACAAAAATCGAGCCAGCTCATTGCCTAGGCATCTCTGATTTTGGAATAGTCATCGACCCTCCTCTTTGTCACATTCTGGAACTTGCCCTGGGTGACACCAAGGACCAGAGTTCCACATCATGGCCAGCTTTGGAGCTGTGAGCTCTTTACTCAGCTGTGGCTAGCTAACGAATGGTGATCAGTTCCCACGGCATCCCCAGTGACGGAAGGACTGTGACTCGGGTCGTGTTAAGTTTTGAAGACTGATACAAACTGAGTTCGTTACGGAAGTATTTCACCTGCATGAGTGGAAGAGGGAGGGTGTCTGGAGTTCTTATTTTTGGGTCTGTTGTCTGACTTGGAGCTGTTTCCCTGGGGCCAGCGTCTCCCATGCCCCCCCCATCCAGCTCCCCCCGCCTGGTCCCTGTGCTCAGTGGAAGTTCTCTTCCACATAACTCTACTAGATTGGTTCTTGGAAACCTCCACCCTTAGCAGGATTCTTAAAGTAATTTTAAGCCAGTACGTTTTTTCACTTTGATAACGTAGAGCTCACGGTGGGGGGGGGGCTCAGAAAGAAGCAGGGGTGAGGACCCTTGAAGAAGAGAGGCATGACTGAGATACTGGCTAACTTTTTAAAAAGTTTATTCAACAAGTAAACAAGAGTGGGGTAGAAGCAGAGAGAGAGAGAGAGAGAGAGAGAGAGAGAGAGAGAGAATCCCAAGCAGGCTCCGTGTGGCTGGATCTCATGAACCTGAGATCATGTCCTGAGCTGAAATCAAGAGTCGGACGTTTAACCAACTGAACCCCTCCAGGTGCCCTGGTTACCTTTGAGGGAATCTGCACAAATTGCCTGAATTTTCTTCTTTCAATTATGTGAGATCAAATTAGGATCCTACAAATGAAGTTTTACTAATAACAGGTATTTATTTATTTATTTATTTATTATGAGAGAGAGAGAGAGAGAGAGAGAGAGAGAGATGGAAACAGAGAGGATCCCAAGCAGGCTCCATACTGTCGGCTCAGAGCCACCTCGGAGCTCGAACTCATGAACTGTGTGAGATCAAGACCTGAGCTGTGGTTGGATGTTTAACGGACTGACCACCCAGTCTCCCTATTTTTAAGCAATGAACACTAACATATTTATTCAGTTCTCCCAGATAACTGACCTCTGAGCAGAGGCCTGAATGAGGTGTGGGACCAAGCCTTGGACATATCAGGGGGAAGAGTGTTCTGGGCAGAGGGAGCAGTAAGTGCAAGTGTCCCGAGGCAGGAGCCTGTCTGATGTAGTGAAGAGCTCCCCGGAGGCTGGCGGAGTAGGGTGGGAGTGAGTGCCGGGGAGAGCCTCCGGGGGCAGGCCCGAGCTTTGGCCGGTGGGGCCGAGTAGGCTGTGGTGAAGATCAGCTTGCTTCCTCAGAGGGCTTAGAATACCCCGGCACTCAGTCATGACCTGTGTTCTAAATGGATCATTCTGGGTGCTCTGTGGGGAGGCGCTGGCAACAATCCAGGTGGGAAATCACTGTGGCTTGTATCAGGGTGGTGGTGGTGGGTTGGTAGCAACGTGACTGGATTGTGGGTGGATTTGACGGTGGAGGTGGCCGGTGGACTGGATGTGCGGATGTGGTGGGAGACAGGAGAGAGAGCATTCAATCCCAGGGTCAGCTCTGGAGAGACTCGCATATCCCAGGGCCCGGACGCTGTGTGGGAAAAGCATGCTGGGCTGGGAACCCAGCGCTTGGGCTTGGCCATGTTAAGGTGAGTGGTTGGTGGGGATGTCATGGCGGAGGGTCTCCGTGTGGGTCTTGAGGTCCCTCTTCGTGCTACCATGGGGTGCCGTCAGCCCACGGTGTTTGAAGCCACGCGTGTGGACAAGGCCAGTCCGGGTGAGTGGAGGGAGAGGGGACGTCCTAGGACTGTGCTCTGGGACACACTGGTGTTTAGAGGTTGGCTGACGAGAGGAAGCAGCTGAGGAGATTGGGGCGTGGTGCCCAGTGTGATAAACCGAGCAGAAGCTAAGTGTCCGGGTCACCTGGGGCGGCTCAGAGACAGCACGAATCACTTCCTCATAGTCCTGGGGCTAGACTTCTGAGACGAGGGAGCCAGTGTGGGGTTGGGCTCTGGGAAGGCCCTCTCCAGGCGGGCAAAGGCCAGCTTCTCCTGGAATCCTCACCGGGGGACAAGGGGACTGGAGCTTTCTGGGGTCTCCTTTATAAGGGCCCTAATCCCAGTCATGAGGGCTGTCCCTTTATGACCTAATCACCCCCAAAGGCTCCACCGCCAAATACTGTCCCACTGGGGGTTGGGACTTCAGCCTAAGAGTTTTTGGGAGCTGCAGACATTTGATCCACTAATAGAGGAATGTTTTATAAGGGGGAGGGAGTGATGAGACCTTTGGGACGCTGTTCCTAATGTCAGGTAAGCGTAAGGCTGAGAACGGACCGACCTCAGATTTGGCCGTCTGGAATCGTCGGTGAGCTTACCCTACTGCCCGCGTTCTGTCCGCTGCTCTGCAAGGCGGCACCCCACCTGGTTCATGGTGCTTGGCTGGGTTGCTCCAAAACAGTTGTACCCTGGCACCTGTTGTAGCCTTTGCCCTTGGTTTTGCCAGGCAAGAAATAGGTCTGTGAAATTTGCTGTATGGAGTCGTCGGAGAAAAAAGTTCCCAAGAGAGTAAATCTGTGAAAGAGCGAGGTTATGTTGGGAGTGTCCTCCAGTTCGCAGACCTGTAACGTAGACATCAGCCCATCCCGTAATTTTGAGTTGCTAATACTGTTGTCATCTAGACATGCAAAATGTGTTTTGATTTTTGGAAAAAAAAAACTTAGGTCACTAATACTTTTTCACTAGCATGCTTAACAAATAAAAATGTTCTCTTGCAATATAGTAATGGAAAGCATTTGTGTCTACAGTAACTGGATAATAAATCTTGTTTTTTTTTAAGTTTATTTTTTTATTTTGAGAGAAAGAGCATGACTGAGAGCAGGGTCGGGGCAGAGAGAGGGAGAGAGAGAATCCCAAGCAGGCTCTGCCCAAGCAGGGCAGAGCCTGATGTGGGGCTTGAACTCATGAACTGTGGACAATGACCTGAGCTGAAATTAAGGATTGGACGTTTCGCTGACTGAGCCACCCAGGTACCCCAGTCCTGTTGTTAAGAGTGTGTTTTCTAGGGTCTCCTGCTTTGCCAGCACATCCTGTGTGTGATAATTCAGAGTATCCCAGTGTTTTCCTAGGACTTGTGGGTAGAAGAGAGTTTGAGTTTTATTAGGATTCAGAACAACGACAGGTGGAAAGCATTGACCCACATCAGGGGCCACGTTTTACAGTGAGATGTGACTGCTGGGCCAGCTGACTGTCGGCGCTCCCCTTCGGACGAACTGATTAAGTGTGAGCCGTGCCTCGCCCCTTGAAGCACGAATTCTGAATCTTCTTCCCCTTCGCTGTAGTGACAGGGATGTCCTGCGTGTCATAAGTATGTCAGGTCTCAGGATGGACGCTGACAGGTAGAATTGCTTTTCTCGTGTTGGGGTTCACGTTGAGTGCTCACGCACTTTCTGTGAGGGGTAATTAAAGATGCCTGTAATTATTGTAATTAGCATGCTCATCAGATTTGGACATTAAGATCGTAATCTTCAGTTAGGTGTTTTCAGAAAGTATTACTCTTTTTAAATGTTTCATTCTAAGGGAAATAACATTTCATGAGGTGTGGTGGTTGGGGTAAACAGGAACTTCTGTTCTATTTTTATTTTTTATTTATTTTTATATCTTTTTTTAATGTTTGTTTTTGACACAGAGAGAGACAGGGCATGAGTGGGGGAGGAGCAGAGAAGGGGGCTGGGTGGCAGAGAATCCCAAGCAGGCTCCAGGCTCCGAGCTGTCGGCACAGAGCCCGACGCAGGGCTCGAACCCACAGATCTCGAGATTACAACCTGAGTTAAAGTCCGATGCTTAACTGACTGAGCCGCCCTGGCGCCCCAGAACCTTCTGTTTTAAAGCAGTTCTTTAAAGTTGACTTCCCCTGCATTGTAAATCTTTTGAAGCGGGCCCACAGAAGTACCTTTGAGGAATCTGACTCAGAATCTAAGGTTTTGTTGAGTAATTGTGCTTATGTCCTAGATTCCTAAAATAATTTGTGTTTTGCATCTGTTTGATTCCCATGATTACACAATACATATGTTTGGAGGCGTTATTCTAAAATTGACATTTTTACAGAGCATGTAAATGAAGAGGAGTCTGTCTGTTGGAAGTGCGTTCTTTCCTGTATTTGTCACCGACAGTAAGACGGCTTCGTGGCTTGGAGTCTTACTGCTTGAATGGGCATGAGAATAACTGGTTCACTGGGTTTTTTGGAATCTCCCTGAGGGGCTGGCTGTGTGTGAACGTGGCTCTGTGTTTGCTGCATGATGAACCCTCACCAGATGGTTTGTAATCAGAATTGCAGGGTCTCCTATCCGCTCTGTGGGGAGCAATTATGGGGTCTTCTGTCTGGGCACGGGGGTGGCAAGATGGGGCACGTCATCCTCAATGATCTTCTGTTCAGTGACCTGCATCATGGCCATGTTTTAATATAGTGATTTTTTTTTCTACAATCATTCTTACTCTTTTGGGGTCACAGTCCTTTGAGAGTCTGACAGACTCCATGACACTTCTGGGAAAGGGTCGACAGCATATACACGCATGCTCACAATTTTGTTTTCAGTTTTATGGGTACAGGTGAAGAATCTTTGCTCTAAGGGACAGGATAACTGGACAAACGGACATGTGGTAATAGGCCTGTCTGGGATTAGAAAATTGCCCTCAGTGTTGGGCTCTTGGTTAACAGACATTCCTAGCGGTCCACGATATGGGTTGTTTTGGGTCTGCAAAGTGGAGATCGGAAGAACAGACATCTTTTTTTTAATGTTTACTTCTTTATTTTTGACAGAGAGAGAGAGAGAATGCAGATGTACATGGGCACACAAGTAGGGGAGGGGCAGAGAAAGAGAGGAAGGAGGGAGACACAGAGTCTGAAGGCTCCAGGCTCTGAGCTGTTGGCACAGAGCCCAACACGGGGCTCAAGCCCATGAACTGTGAGATGATGACCTGAGCTGAAGTCAGACGCTCTAAGGACTGAGCCCCCCAGGAGCTCCAGAAGAATTGACGTCTTGACAATATTGAGTCTTCCTATCCATAAACATGGATATCTCTTTATGCAGCTCTCTGAGTTCATCATGATTCTCTCCTGCTCTGGGGAGGTCAGTCTTTTGTGCTAGCCAAGCCTTCACCTGATTTGGTGACGCCCACCCTTGTTAGGGAGAGCAGTCTGTTTCACTCAGAGTCCGCTGATTTCAGCGTAAGTCTCACCCAACAATCATCCCCATGGAAAAATCCAGAATACTGTTTGACTAGGTATGTGGGCACTTGTGCCCCGGCCACGTTCACACAGGAAGTAAACCATTCAGATAGGTATTGTGCAAATCGTCTAAAGATAGGCTGACTCGTGTAATTAGATCTGTACAGAGGGCATGTTGATGTAGATTTTATGCCAGCTTGTTCTTTTCTTTCTTTTAAAAGCTTACACCTAGGGGAGGCTTTGGGGGAAAATTTGAATAGAAGCTATTTTGCTGCTGCAAAGAAAGTAACTTTACAGAAAGAAATAAGTCACATCTGAGAGAGAGAGAGAGAGAGAGAGAGAGAGAGAGAGAGACCTGTGAGAATAAAATCTTTAACAAGAAAGTGTCTTATTCCATCGAACTTGGAGCCCTGGCCCTTGGTGATATGTCAATTCCGTCCTGACAGCTTCTCTGCAGTGTGAGCTAATAAAAGACCTGTAGGAAGTTTTTCTTAGTGGAGGGGAAAAAAAAAAGTGACTCTTTGGAAGAGGATGCCTTAAAAGCAGGAACATGTTTAAAGCGATAGCAGAAATGCCGGTCGAGTGAGATATTGGCACCTAGAGAAGGGTTGGGGAGAATGTGCTAGAATCGGAGACACTCCATATTTTACTGGATTAAAAAAATCTCTAAGCAGGGAACAATGATTGCGTTTTAAATGCCATTTAATAGTCTTGGGGGCCCTTTATCATCTAGGCTCCTCCAGATATGGTGTGGGGTAATATGAGGCATACCTAGAATGTCAGCAAGGGTTCTTATCGTTAAGGCTTTTGTTTTGTAAATCTTGGTTGTCTGTGGTGATAAGAGGTTTTGGGGGACTGTAGAGAGAAATGGGTCCCTGGAGGGGTGAGGTGTGGACGTGCATCTTGTATCTCTGACTCTCGGGTGACGGTCTCATCTGAGGTGAACAGGGTCAGTGCAGTGCGTGCCCCTTCAGAGAACTCCCGAGAAATACCGTCTGCCCCAGCTCCTAAGATGTTGATGATGGCAGCCCAATGGAAAGGATGCGTCTCTGGCTATCTGGGTTTTAGGTGCCACAACTGAAATCTAAAATGATTACTTAGTATCACGTGCAAGCCAGGCAAGTGGTGGTTCCTTTGTGCATCTTCACAGTCACGCTAGGGAGTTCAGTCGTATTTTATTGAAAGTCTGTGTAATATCCGTGGAAACACTGTTTCTTCGTCGGACTCCATCCAGTTATATTTCAAGGCGAGATTAGTGAGGCAGACACAGTTTGCAAAGCCATCGGATCTGTCCGTCCCTACTTCCTGTGACAGATTTCGTGAAACACCTGCCGTACCCGTTCGTTACGGGTATCGGGTACGTGGTGGTAGCGCAGCGAGTGTGGACGGGCAGGCGGGGACTGTCATCGGGGAAGTGAGTACAGACAGGTACTCGTATCTTGTGTCCAGGATGTGATCGGACGGACTCTGGGACTCCAGGAGGGAATACGGCTGATGCCGGGCGTTAGGGGGCAGTCACGAGGAAGTGATGATTGAGTTGAGGAGTTTGCTGGGGACAGGAGATGGGGAGAGTGTTTCTGTGCCGACGGAGGAGGGCGTTGAGGCCAGTGATGAGGCCCCTGGGAGGGAAGAGTGTAGAGAAAACCAGGGTGGAGGGCGAGGGGAGAGGGGGACAGGCAGGACATCGCCCCGGGTTTGGGAGTTTGAAATTTATTCTAGGATTTAGTGGCTGCGTGAAATGATGCCCTGTCTTGTTTTAAAAGCCTTGTGTTCAATATAATATTCAACATCAATAGCTATGCCATATCTAACAAAGAATTAATATCTGATATAAAGAGCTCCCACAAATCAATATATATTTTTAGAAGATCAAAGCTTGATCTTATGGAAAACAGGTATGAGATGCCTTCCAGAAACCCATGGAAATTTCTGAAGCAGGCAGTGGGATCTGTGGTTCTAAGGCTCAGAAAAGAGGTCTGGGGGCGCCTGGGTGGCTCCGTTTTGGGTATGTGACTGACTCTGGATTTCGGCTCAGGTCATGATCTTGCAGTTGGTGGGTTTGAGCCCAGCGTCGGAGTCTGAGGGCCCTGTGCTGACAGCTCTCTCCCTCTGCCCGTCTCCCTGCTCTGCTCGTCTCTCTCAAAAAGAAATAAACTTTATAAAAAGAAAAGAGGTCTGGTCTGCAGAGATAAATTTGGCGGTTGTTGGCTCTGCAGTGATTGAAGTCATGTGAGTGGATAAAACTGTCCATGGAAGGACCACAGAGTGAGAAGAAAAGCCAGTGAGCCCAGGACTGGATTCTAAGTAATCCTGACTCATTGGGAGTGAAAGGGGAGTGCGAGGCATGGCTGGAGAAGGAAGAAAGCGAGTCCAAGTGTGATGACTGACTTGGAAGGCCAGGGAGGACCTTGTTTAAGAGAGGACGCTGTCAGTCGTGCAGCTCAGTGGGTGGCTTGGTGGTGGTGGGGGAGGAAGTTGAATGGACGAGACAGTGAGTGAAGAGTTCGGTCTTCTTACGTTTGGTTTGGGAGGGGAGCAGAGAAGTAGGGTATTGACTGGTTAGGAAGAGGTCAGGGGAGGTTTTTATAGGATAGGTCGTTCTGGACCTTGTAGGTGATGGCTTGGCTCAGGCGGTTTCTTTATGGTTCAGGGCTGAGTCTTGGTGCTTGGGTTTCGGAGGGACGGGGACGGTGGGGCAGTGGAGGAGGGATGGACCCGGGTGACAAGATCAGAAGTGGGTGGTTTTTAAGTAAGGAGAACAGACATGGTGGCGGCGGTGGCTCCTTGAGACAAGTGTCCCTTCCCTGTGTGGCCCCTGCCCCAGAGGGCACAGCCTGTCCTCAGGAGCTGCCAGAAACAGTCCTGTGCAATTCCCCCCATCCCCTCAACCATGCGTTCCTGCAAATAGATAAGTACTGAGGCGCGTGCCTTATTTAAGCAGCAATTAAAGTACCCTGAGAGCTTAGTAGAATACATTCATTTTCCAGTGAGCTGTGACTTTCGTCAGTCGTAGGAATAATTTAACTACACAGGACGTGGAGTTGCAAAGCTGTTGCTGAAGCCGATGGTCGTGTCGATGGGAAGAGACGGGTTTGAATTCTGAGTTGTAGGATGATCTCACGTGTGCCTGGCTTCTCGTTTGGAAGTGCTTTCGTGCGTGACGCAAAGGGCGGAGGGTCGGTTTGGAGGTGGAGGGCTCACGGGCCTGGAGCTGTGGCCCACACAGCAATGTCCGCTGAAACAGGCGCAGCCGTGTGCAAGGGCGCTCACAGGGACGGAGGAGCCCTGCGGCCCCTCCACTGGCCGTCTCCGCCAGCGCCTGCCTTTGTGCCTGACGTATCCTCTTGCGTTAAGACGGTTACTGGGGGGGCGCCTGGGGGGCTCCGTCGTTGAGTGTCCAACTTCAGCTCAGGTCATGATCTCACGGTTTGTGAGTTCGAGCCCCGCGTCAGGCTCTGTGCTGACAGCTCGGAGCCTGGACCCTGCTTCGGATTCTGAGTCTCCCTCTCTCTCTGCCCCTCCCCCACTCATGCTCTGTCTCTCTCTCTCTCTCTCAAAAATAAACAAACTTAAAAAAAAAAAAAGACTGTTACTGCAAAGTTTAACTAGAGAGATTGCATTTTGCCACTAGATAGCAGGTGATCAGTTTTTTTTAATAGTTTATTGTCAAATTGGTTTCCATATAACACCCAGTGCTTCTCCCCACAAGTGTCCCCCACCATGACCATCACACCCTCCTTCCCTCCCCTTCCCCCTTTAGTCCATGGTTCGTTTTCAGTATTCAGTAGTCTCCCTTGATCTGTGTCCCTCACTCTCCCCCGCTCTCTGTGAGGCAGCAGGCACAGAAGCTAAAAATGACCTGCGTTCCCATCACGGCTGCGTTAGGAATCCTTTTCTATGGGGTAGATTTTCTTCTCTGGAACCACTTTGTTGGTGTTTGAAGATGCGATCATTAGCATTAATTAGCATTAATATCCAATGTAGGGAGAGGCAATTAAGGGAGTAGAAGGCTAAAAAGTATCATCACGCTCTGGAAGAAAAATTTATTCCAATGATAATTTTTGAAATTAATAAAATATTAACTGTGTGTGTGTGTTTTTTTTTACCATGGTTGTCATTTTATATCCATGGTTGGATATACAGGTTTATTACAAGTTAAATTTGGATTGCAAGAAATTTGTTAGGGTGTAGTTAAAACACCATTTTGAGGGCGTGCCAGCGTGGCTCAGTTAGCAGTGCATCGGACTCTTGATTTTGGTTCAGGTCATGATTCCAGGGTTGTGGGATTGAGCCCCACACTTGGGATTCTCTCTCTCTCTCTCTCTCTCTCTCCCCCTCTGCACCTCCCCCATTTCATTCCCTCTCTAGCTCAAAAAACCAGAAAGCCCCATCATTTTGAGATATTTCATATACTTTCTTCTAAAAGAAAGCATAGTGGGGCACCTGGGTGGCTCAGTCGGTTAAGCTTCCGGCTTAGGCTCAGGTCATGATCTCACAGCTCATGGGTTCAAGCCCTGCGTCGGGCTCTGTGCCGACCGCTCAGAGCCTGGAGCCTGCTTCGGATTTTGTGTCTCCCTCTCTCTCTGACCTTCCCCAGCTTGCTCTCTCTCGCTGTCTCTCAGAAATAAATAAACAGTAAAAAATTAAAAAAAAGAAAACGTAGTATGTTAATATAAATGTTCTAATGCATCGTGGAGGACTGATGGACAGCGTTAGCAAATAACATGCCAGTTTCCCAGGGCTGGTACCATACGTCAGAGTCGTAACCGCCAGGAAGCTCTCTCTCATTAAATGCTTACAGCTGCCCAGCCGTAGTTCCCATGACGTCACGTATGACCCCGTCATAAGCTAGTTTCACCACAGAGGAGCTCTCCTGCTCTCATCCCCAATATTGAAGAAAATTCTGAGCAATGTGTAGAATGTTGTGTAGCAAAGGCCTTTCTTGTTGAGTCTACGTAAATACTGACCACGTTTTTATTTCAATTTTTTTAAATGTTCATATACTTTTGAGAGAGTGAGAGAGCGAGCAGGGGAGGGGCAGAGAGGGAGAGAGGGAGAAAGAACCGGAAGCAGGCTCTAGACACTGAGCTGTCAGCACAGAGCCCAACACGGGGCTTGAACCCACGAACCCTGAGACCATGACCTGAGCCGCCCTGATACTGACCAAGGTTTTAATGGTTATAATGGCCTAAATGTGCCATGTTTTAATTACATAGGATGTTCTGAGGCTCCTACCTCTCATGGTTTCTATTTCAGCCCACATCATCATTCTCTTGTTGGTTTCTTCCAACAGCTCTTAGATGAGGTCTTTGTGGAATCCTGGGCTTCAGAACAAAATAATGACATTCCATTTTGTAATCGTTCAACTCTATTTATACCACTGAAAGAGCCCCAGAAGGTTGAACTGAAACCTTTCCTCCCACCCACAGATGTCGGGTCCTAAAGAGCATGTGAGAGTGTGTGTGTGTGTGTGTGTGTGTGTGTGTGTGTGTAAGGATACTTTTTTGATATTTTTCACAAGTTATGTCTTCATCTAGGTTGTGTTTATCACTGAAGACAGGAGTACTTTTATCTGCATGTTCGAAGCCCAGTAGGATCTAATGTGGCCCAGTTAGCACAGCAGGAGCTCATCAATCCTGTTGACCTTGGAGTCGTTTTCATCTCTTCTTCTGTTTGTGGGAACAGGTTAATTTGAACCCTTTATGAAAAATTAATGGAGATTCTTCCCTTTGAAAACCTCCAAGGGTAAGAACTTTATAGTCTTTTATTCTTAACAGAAAGTGTAAGCGCTTCCATTTATAATTCAAGATGCACTGTTGCGTCTTCCTTTCTTTTGTGAAGTCAGTGTTAAAGAATGATTTCCGGAGAAGTCAAAGGCTGCCGCCTGACATCTTCTTGGAAAAGCCCACTTCTGTTGCGAGCCCGGAGTTTCCGTGGATGGAGCACTCTTCTCTCTTCTTCCTCCAGACACCCCATTTAAAATGATAGTAAAGGAATAAAAAATGCATAAACCAACAACGGAAAGAATTGAAGCGAGACCAGTGCAGAAAGGAAATGTCAAAATGTTCCTAGCGGCTGGAAGATTGATGAAAGCTTGGTGATGGCCAAAGCTGGCTGGGGGCTGCCACAGCCCTGGGCGGACTTGAGTGAGGGGCTCGGAGCCCCCGCAGTGCCGCCGGGTGGGGCCGGAACGCCCAAGGTCTAATGGGGTGCCCGCAGTCAGACACTTCCAGGCTCTACGTCCCCCAGCCTAGTGGGACATGCAAGGCCTGGAGTCCATGTCTGCCCCCCAGGCTCATGTCTGGAGAAACAGGAGGAATCGTCTGGGGGAACCAGAGAGGTGGGTCTGGGGGGTTTGCTTCAACGACAGGAGCCACCTAACACCCGCTCTGAGGCAGAAGTACCCGCTCTGGGACAGAGCGCACCTGCAGCATTTCCTGCAGTCTGCGGTGTCAGTGTGATGCATGACCAGGGCCACCGGATGCTCCAGGAGGGCCTCTGCGACTGAGAAGGGGGGAGAAAAAGAAACAAGAGGACAACCCCCGAATCAGAGGTGGCAGGGTCTACAGGAGGACGAAATGCTCTCATTACTGTAGCGAGAGGTTTTGAAAAAGGCGAAACAAAAACAAAACAAGAAAACCTCTGGAAGGAGGGAACAGTAAAGAGCAAGACAGAGCTGTTGCAAATTACAAACACGGCCGATGAAATCAATTCAAGGAAGCTGTGGTTGAACGTGAACTGAGGAAATTGCCAGAAAGAACAGAAAAACGCCTCTGTGTATTTAAACTCTAAGACAAAGGGATGTGACTTTCCTTTTATCCAGAGTACGTTCTGGTGACAGTGGCCTTAGTGCTCCTGGTAGTGACTCGCTCACCTTCCCGAGGAGCAGAGAGGTATGACAGGAGCCCGTCTGTCTTCTCCGTGTGCCTGTGTGCTGAAGCTGGTGACATGCACGGAAGGGTGAGGCATGTGTCCGTCTGACTTCCTCCTGGTCTCAGTGCTCGGGATCTGTCTGAATGGGTAGCTTTGTTCCCACAAGCCGGTGTCCACAGCAGGCGGCTTTCTTAAGAAGTAAGGGATCATTGGACTCTCTCTCTTTACATGTGCTGGGAGTCCAACATTTGCGGTGTTTCCCCAGATCCTGGAAAAAAAATGATGGTAATCTGCCTTTTATTTGAAACCTTTTTCAAAAAGTAATCTCTACACCCAATGTGGGGCTCCAACTCATGACCCAAGGATCAAGAGTCACATGTTCTACTGACTGAGTTGGCCAGATGCCCCTATTTGGAACTCTTTTTATGGACAGCTCTGTAATCCTCATAACGTCATTGTGGGATTTGGGGGCAATCTCTAAATGTCTTCACGAAAGATGTCTGTGTGTGTGCGTGTGCGTGTGTGTGTGTTTTCTTTTTTAGGAGCTTGTGTTCATGATTGCTTCCTTCAGTGAGATGTGCTTCCTCCCCACGATGAGGTGTTAACATGAGGTGTAACTTGGATTCTTAAAAAAGCAACTTTGGGTAAAATATATGTATTTTATAGATACTAAGTTTATATATTAAAACAATAGAACTTCGAATACATGTTCATGAGAAGGTTGTAAAAAGATGCTGATTTTAATCATTTCTTTCTTTCTGTAGAGTCCACATTTGATGTCATTGGGTGTGGGGCTTGTTTTCTGAAATTTGAAATTTAATGTATAGATGATCAGAAGGAAAAGGTCATGACCATGGAGCAAGGAATTGGTTATTCCAGTTGAGAAAGCTTGTTCTTACGTCCACGCTAGATGATTTTGAGTCTTTGAAGAGAGATGTTCTGTAGTAAATGAAAACTTACAGTCTTAAAATTTCTAATTAGAAACTTATATGGACATATGGAAAAATACAGATCGATTTCTATTGCAGTGAATTCTAAGGAATGTCTGGACCATTTTTATTGTACTAGAGTTTAACTGACTTGACATTTACTTAAAATAAGTCTATTGATGGAGAATTGTAGCCTCGGTTTGCTTAGTGTTTTTATACATGGCAGTATTTTCTGTAATAGATTTTCCATTTGAGCATTTGGAATTTTGAGAACTAAATGTTGACCGTAACCGTTTTTCTTTGAAAAGTAACAATATTCCTGAGAACTGTTTCCTTTCTGCTTTTTAATAAAAGATTGTCATTGTGTCTTTACAGCTGAGATAACATTTTTCACGGAGAGTAATTTGTCCGGATATTCCGTGGCTTGTGTGTAAAAGATGGCTTCAGAGCCTAGTGTAGAAACATTAATGGATCATTCTAGGGCCTCTGCAACGGAGGGCTCACCAGGTGTAAATTTCAGAGCCATCTCTAATCTTCTCTGGCTGCAACTCAGCCCCCTTAAATTTCAGCATCGCGTGATATCTTCATCGGGCGATGGTATATTTAAACAATTTTAACTTAAATGTTAACTTTAATTGCGCGCATGTCAGAACCTTAAATGAAAAAAGAAACTGAACTTCCTTCTCATAGTGGATATGGACGTAAATTCTGTCAAGTACAGGACACTTTTTCACTCAACTACGCTGATTGTCATTCTTTCGTAAGGAAATGTAAAATACGTCTTTATTGCGTGCAGGTGTATATGGTCCTAATCTTGAAACGTTTGTTCAGATGGTCATTTGCGTATTATCTCTTATCGTGCCTATAAGTTAGGTTACCGACCCCTCCATAGGCAAATGCTTTGAGAATCACGGGATCTCACGGAAAGTTTCCTAGTAAGATGGGCATCTGCATGCTTGAGTTTAAGCAGACTCTGACCTGCCACCCGGGCACCCTGATCATTGCACCTTCTAATGATGGAGAAGAACACAGTAACGGTTTCTGCACCACATGGATGCATTTCTTTATGAATGTGTGTGTGAAAATAAGGAAGACAGTGTTTTATGTGAGAAAAACGGCTAGTAGTAAAAGCGGATGAGGGGTGAGTTGCTGGTGGTTAGGCAGGGCCAGGGTCAGGACATTGTACGGCCACAAGCTGACTTTTTAGCCTTGTCCGGATCCAGTTTATTTTGCCTGCATTATCCACCTTGATAATCATGACTGGGCACAGGTGGGGACCTTGACTGAGACACAGGTTAGAGACTAAAGTGACAGGTGCTCCATTGTCCCCCACCCGCTGACAGCCGTGCAGAGCATTTCATAGTTTTGATCTGGAATTGTTGGGACAAACAGTGCGTATCTGGTGAGAGTGTTTAGTAATTTCATATGTACTTATAACAACACAAGAGCTGGTATTTATTAGTTTCCTGGTACGTGCCTGGTGAGGTTATATTTTATTGACTTATGTATCTCCTTCACTCCTCATCATATCCCATGAGCAGAAATGTTATACGGATGAGGAAGGAGTACGAGATAAATTGGGTGAATTACTCAAAGTTACAGCCAGTGATGGCAGAGCCCACCATGGAGTCCAGATCCCACCTCGTGCCTCGACTCACCTTTTCCCTGCACAGCACTGTGTCCTTGTCACCTTCTGTGATGAGTCTTCCATTGGGTTTGAACAAGAAACGGTGGCCTCATGCCTTTGCAGAACACAGGCCGCTCAAAAAGCTAAGTAGTGGATGTGTCGTAGGCTCCCGGGCCGGCTGGCTCTCCACGTGCTCCCCAGAGTGGGTGCATGGGGACCCGAGACTTGCTGCCCCTCTGTTGCTGAGTTTGCAAATCCTATGATGCCCTGGGAAGGTCCAGGGCTCTCCCAGGTGTGGATGTAACCTGGTGGAGCCTTCGGACATCTGCGATTTGGGAGACATGCCAGGAGTTACCTGTTTCTCAAGTCTCGGGCTCTCAGCCCTTGGAGATCGCTGGCCTCCAGCGTCTGCCATCCCTTCGTTCAAAGATGTCTCCACTGTGCCCTTCCTTGTTTTCAGTGTAGTCCCCGCTTCTTGAGACACGTCACTTTGGTAGAGACCTGCACTAGCTTCTCCTTGGGCTTCTCCGCCCTCAGCATCTTTGGTTTCCATTCAAGCCTTTATGCGATTTTCAGATTCATTTTATACAGGGACTTCCTGTTTGTTCAGTGTGCGTGCTGGGCGTAGGTCGCCAGTGTTCGTGCCTGGACGGGACGCAGCCTTCCTCTGCGTCTCCTCCTTGTGCCTCCCCAGATCCCTTCTTCCTCTTCTGTAAAAGCCTTCCATGTCATTCAGAGCCTGCTGCCGTTTTCCACCTGACTCTTCTGCCCCAGTGGAGCTCTTTCTTCTCGGAACTTCCTGAATTTTGTGTTTGATGGTATCTTCGTTTTGCCCACAGAAGTTTCTGAATAGATGCTGAGACAATAGGGCCCCGTAATCTTTTCACCAGCAAAAAATCGAGGCACGCAGAAGGCGTGAAGTCACCGCTGTTGGCAGATCTCTTGTGTCCATGTTAGAACTGAAGCCTGGTGCTAAAATTAAGAAAGTGTCAAAAACAACCCCTGTGTACAAGGAAGCGCTGTGATTTTACAATTCTCGGACACTCCCCTGCTGTGTTGAAGTGTGTTTTGTTTTCTTCTTTTGTCTTGCCAGCCATCAAAGAGAAGTACACAGACTGGACAGAGTTCCTCATCCGGGATCTGACTGGCTCCCGGACGGCACCCGCCAGCCTCCTGGAAGGTGTATGTATTACTGTTACTCAGCTATTCTGTGTCTGAAGCATCATGTCACATGAGCGCCTTTGCATATATCCTTCGGCAGGTGCATGCGTGTGTGTAGCCATCTCTGCCCAAACGGCCTCACTTCCTGTTTGTTTCATGAATCGTTTCGGTTACTCTTAGGCACTCAAGACTGTTCACCTGTGCTATTGTCAACAAGTGGAGAATTTGCCCCACATCCTTCGGTGACGATGTTAGGATGTCTTTTCATTATGCTGTACACTAAAGCCTCCGTCCTATATTAGTGAAAATAAGTAAAGTCCTGTAGAATAACTGGTCTTACGGAGGTGACCAGTAAGCATATACGTCTCTCGTGCAGTCTTGGGGTATCCTGATCAGTGGTTCCGTTAACTGCTTGGTCAGGATGCATAACCTCATGAGAATAACGGACAGGTGTTACAGAATAATTGAGTAAGTTTCCCCTTATGAAAACAAAAGAATTGGCTGATCATATTTCAATATAGTTAAGATATTTTTAAGGCACTGAAAAAATGGTTTAATCTGCAATCCTGATGGTTCATTTGACAATAATTTCGTGCTAAAGCATTTAAATATTTACCATCTATAATGGAATAGAAGGAACAGTGGGCTGTCAAAAATAATCATTGGGTTACCAAATATGTGTGAAAAATGCTCCCCCCAACAAACGGGAACCACATAGTAAATAACAAGGAATACGGTGTGGATTTTTGACGCCATCATTATTCTCTCAATGTTAACTGTAAATTTCCCTGCTCTCGTAAATGACATTGACTTTTGGAGCACTGCTGTCTAATATATAGTTATCGGGTTTTGTTCTGTGAAGATTTTGCCTGATGTATTTGCTTATCTTAATGGCTCTCAATTTAATTGTTCGGTTAACAAATCAAAATGATGGCTCTTCACTCTTTCATAAGGACAAATAGTTTTTCTCTGTTCATTGTTGTTGTTTTTTTTTAACGTATTTGCCCACAAGGCTGACCGAACAAACACCCTTTTCATGTGCTAACTGATGTTGAGAGGGTTGTTTAGATGGGGCAGTAATTCTATATAGTCTCTAAACTATCGGGTCAAGGGTAGCAAGAACTTTACATTAATTGGCGAATGTAGCCAATCATGAAATGTGTAATAAACATGCCGTCTACGCATATTCACTCAAGTATGAGAACATCTTCATCATTCGAGTGGTAGCTCTTTGGACATAAATGTCTATTGAGTCACAGTATAACGTGAGCTCCATAGCGAGTGTATCTGTCTATGGGAAAAGTAGACATTTCGCTACCACATATTTTCTAGCTCGAGGCAAATTTGGTGCAAGTCTCTTTAAGAGCATGCTTCTTTCTAACAAACCCAGTTTTAGCTGGGAAGGGTGATTTGTTTGGTGAGAACTGAGCGCAAACTGTTATGTTCCATTTATGTGTGAGTCTCGTTGGGCAGAGGGCTGGGTGCAGTGGACGCGTGTGTGGAGGGACGTGTGCAGGGTGGGGCCGTGGGTGCTGGGGGCGGAGGGAGACACCAGACTGTTTGCCAGTAGCTTGGATGATGGTGTGAGAAAATATTATCTTCTGCTGTCATCTGTTTCCATGAGAACGTTAAAATAAAGTTTAAAATAAGGAGTTTTGCTTCTGTTTAAACAGCCTCTGCGAGGGAAAGGCCCTATAGACCTCATTACAGTTGATTCCTTAATAGAACTTCAGGATTCTCAGAACCCTTTTCAGTACTGGATAGTTAGTGTGATTGAAAATGTTGGAGGAAGATTACGCCTTCGCTATGTGGGATTGGAGGACACTGAATCCTATGACCAGTGGTTGTTTTACTTGGATTACAGACTTCGACCAGTTGGTTGGTGTCAAGAGAATAAATACAGAATGGACCCACCTTCAGGTAAGCTCTTGGGCTTTGGCTGCTGTGAAGTATTTTGGAAAAAGGTGTGATGCTTTCCTGGCTGGATGTGTCTCTGGAGAGTTCATTTAGCTCTGTGGTATCTCTTACATACGTGTAAGTGAATATTGAGCCTTTTAACTTCAGGATGCCTTGTATAGAAGAAAGAACTCAAGACCTCAGGTAATAATGTTCTAAAAGGAGAAAGCAGAGGAGGCTGTGGTCAAGTTAATCTAGTTCCTTTGGAATTCCTGGTTCACAGGTGAAAGACACCATGGATTGGGGCTTGGTCATATTCTCTCATTTGCTTTAGGAATGTTGATGGTCTTGGAAGTAGGTTCCCAAATCTCTATCTGTCCATACATCCTCCATTCATCCATCCATCCACCCACCCACTCATCCACTCACCCTCTCATCCATTCATTTATTCATTTATCTCTGTTCATCCATACCTTGCCTCATCCACATCCCTCCCACCATCGGTCCATCTACCTGTCCATCCACTCACCTACCTGTCCATCCAGTCACCCATCCCTTCACCCTCCCAGCCTCCGACTCATTTCCCATCCATCCATCCATCCATCCATCCATCCATCCATCTATCCATCCATCCATCCATCCATCCATCCATCCATCCATCCATTCATCTGTTCATCCATCCATCCAGGTATTCATCCATCCACCCATCCATCCATCTATCCATCTGAATATCTAAACCAAATGCTTATCATTATATAATCTATCCTGACCTGAAAATGGCAAAGAGAAAATCGTCATATGTTTTTTCCCAGCACATCATGGGTATTAATTAGCTTCAAAGGCACTGTCAAATGACTTTCCACAGACATAATTGGATAGAACAGTGCATTATGCTTCCTGACATACCTCACTGGGCGAAAATCTCACTGTTCACAAACTAACCATTCTGGAATGTTTACTATGTGCCAGGTGATTTTACATCTGCTGTGCTGTTTGTTTTGATTACAAACAAAGTGCCGCACGTTTGGTGTGAATTTCCATTTCCAACAGAGAAAATCTGAGACTTGAGAGTAAGCTACTTGTCCAAGGTCATCTAGCTTGGAAGGGCGATGTGCTGCCCAGGCCCCTGCCCCCCATTTCTTCCCGTGTCCCTTGCTTGCCCATACCGCCCTTACCAGTTTTTTTAATGGGTATCCTCAGAACAAAAAAAAATGTTGGGTCCTTATGGAATTAAAGATGGCAAATTAGAAATATTAGTGTCTTCCAGAAATTGCTGTTTTTCATTCAAGTCCATTTCAGCAGGTATATTGGGAGCAAGAAGCTAAATTTTTTATTAAAATTGCCAGAGATCTTTTTTCGATGCCAGTGCTCATCCTGAGTACGTGAAGCCAAAGAGTTAACGTCTCTCCTTTCTGTCACCCAAGGGCTTTAATTGGGAAAAAAAAGAAGTTCTTGATTCTGTACATCATGTATTTGCATTTATGTTGAGTTTGACAGGCATATAGACACATAACATAGTATTTTATTAGTATTCTTGTTGTCAACGTTTTGGGAAGCAGCCAAGAAATCCAGTTATACCTTGAGTAATTTTGGACTCCATGCTGACAGACAAAGGGGCTGTCAGTGTTGAGACAAGATCTAAGCTCACATTTGCCTTGGGATTCATAACCTGGCAGGAGAAATTTACTTTGTGTGGGAAGTTGGTTGTGTAAATCTTAGCTTCGTGTCTAATTGCTTTATAAATATTAGGAGATCCCTGTATTTGCCAGTGTGAACATTTACAGCAAAGCATAGGATCGTTCCTTAGGTTCTGTGCAGTGCTCCTTTGCCGTGAAGTCTGGGGACTCATGCTCAAAAGCAAGAATAATGAAAAGTGTCACCACAGAAACTTAGGAAATATTTGCACAGGAGCGCTCTCTCTCTCTCTCTCTCTCTCTCTCTCTCTCGCTCTCTCTCTCTCTCTCTCAGATACTTTAATGTCTTTATAAGATAAGAATAAATTGCCTTTACTGGTCTTAGTAAATTTCTGGACACAAGTTGTCCATTCCATGCAAGAGTTTGTGGGTGTCCTTAAAAAACTTGGAGAAGGAATTCATCGTTAGGAAGCTATTTTCTCGGGTCACCTGGATGGCTCAGTCGGTTAAGCCTCTGGCTTTGGCTCAGGTCATGATCTCACAGTTTGTAGGTTTGAGCCCCGCATCGGGCTCTATGCTGACAGCTAGCTCAGAGCCTGGAGCCTATCTTCAGATTCTGTATCTTTCTCTCTCTGACCCTCCTCTGCTCGCACTGTCTCTCTGTCTCTCAAAAATTTAAAAAAAAGAAGCTGTTTTCTCAACAATTAAATTGTTGGCAAGAGAGGTTGTGTGTGGGGAGAGGAGAATAAGAGGCAAAAGGACTCCAAGTGTGGCGTTTCGTTCTTCAGATGCAGTGGTTACAGGATGGAATCCGGGCTCCGTTGCCTCATTAGGCAGAACAACACGTGAGGTGGCGATTATTTTATTATCCGTGTTTTATTATTTTTTTAAAGTTTTTACTTAAATTCCAGTTAGTTAGCAACAGTGTAGTATTAGCCTCAGGTGTACCGCCCCCCACTCGCCTCCCCTCTGGTGACCATCAGTTTGTTCTCTGGAGTTAACAGTCTGTTCATTGGTTTCCCTCTCTCTCTCTCTCTCTTTCCCCCACCCCTCTTCGATTATTTGTTTTGTATCTTAAATTCCACATTTGACTGAGATCGTACGGTATTTGTCTTTCTCTGACTGGCTTATTTCACTTAGCATCATACTCTCTAGCTCCATGTTGTTGCAGACGGCGAGATTTCACTCCTTTTTATGGCTGAGTGATAGCCCATTGTGTGTATATACACCACATCTTCTTTATCCATTTGCGCATTGATGGACACTCGGGCTGCCTCCCTCGTTGGGCTGTAGTAGATACTGCCGCGTTAAACCTAGGGCCCCGTGTTTTACACATGGGTACCGAACCCAGTACTTTGGGTTCGTGTAAATTGATTTCAAGACCCAGACTGACTTAAAACTTACACAGCAGTGCTCTTTCCTTAACGGAAATACAGGTGGGAATAAAATCTCAGACTTGCATAAAAATATTAGCGATTGTGCTTATTCCCAAACACCCTTGGCTAGAGGCAAAGTGTGGAGTGTTCAGTGGTGGGAGGGGGATTGGGAGGTGCGGGGCGGAGGGGAGGGGAGAGGAGAGATGCCAAGGCTGCCCTGGGAGGAAGCCCCGGGGACCTCCGCCCCCCATGCCTGCCTGGCTGTGTCCCCACTAACGCCACCGTCACTAGCCCGAAGCATAGCTCATCCTTCAGCTTTACGTATTCTTTCTGCTTGTTAGAGGGCATGAGATTTTTCAATCTTTCAGTACAAGGTAGAAATAAAGAACAGACAGTGGGTAGATAGTTTTCAAAAACTCTAGGAAAAGGGGCTGCTTGTGCACCGTCCGGCAGAGAGAACGCTACAGTCACTGCCCCTATCCATCTCTGGCTCAACCCGGAGGAAATAGGTCGGGGCGGGGAGGACAGAGAGAGGGGACAGAGGCACCCGCGTCACACCCAGGGCTGTCCAGGGGCTTGTGGGTGCCGATGGAGCAGGTCGAATCCCGGTCCGGTGAAGACTGGGCGAGGGGGCGGAAAAGGGTGAGATGCCAGGTGACCGAGGATGAGGGCGGCCACTCCCTGACGTCCTTGGTGGTTCAGGCCGAATCAGGAGGGGACTGGGGGTCCTGGCGGCCGGAACCTTCCTTCTGTGCTGAGTGGGAGGCAGTCTGCCATCAGGCCCGCGCCCCTTCTCCGGCCACTCAGCCCTGACACTCTGTGCTCCTTGCGTGGTCCCCCACACCTCAGCGTCCCCTGGGTTCCAGGGGGGCCCCATCCTCGGGGTGTCATTCTTCCAGGTGTGGCCCTGGCTGTCCCCTCGCTTCGTTCTGACAGTCCCGTTGTGAGGGGATTTCAGTAACACCCTAACGGACACCTGCATCTGATTCTCTGAGGTGTCCCCCGGTGTCCCCAGAGCCTGGTACAGTGCCTGGCACCTCGTGGGTACTCAGTGAGTCATCATCCAGTGAACTGACTGAATAAGAAGGGGGGCGTGTCTTAGGGAGCGAGGGAGCCAGCCAAGTCCACCTTCCAGGAGCCAAATAATTGTTGGGGATTTGGAAGCCATTCTGGAGGGGGAGACTTAGAGTGAAGACACCCCCAGAATGGCAAGGGCTGTGCTGCCTTCTTTGCCCGTAAGGAGCGAGGGGAGCTTTTGAAAACAGAGTCAGGTCAAGCAGAGATGCTCTTCGTTGATGCACTCTGTTGAGCACCCGACATGGCCCCAAGACCTTCTCCATGTGCGGGAACATGGTCTGTGGGGTGATTTTTGTTCGTCTAGAAGAGTTCACGTGTGGCTCAAGCACAAGGAGGCTGGTGGAGTTGGAAGAACATGGACTTGGAGCCAGGGCCCGAGTTGGCTGCACTCCGTCCCTCGCTACAGAGCCCCGGGCAGCCCTCTACCTTCCTCCTCTGTCCAGTGGGGGCAAAGGTGCATTTCCTGTGTTGCGGAGTGTTAACAAGATACTGCAAGTGTTGGGCGTTTTCTAGGTATTCAGTCTGTGATCAGGGTTTTATGGTTCTGGTTGGTTTTCTAGGAAATTGGAGAAGGTCCTTGAGACCAGGGGTCGCTTGGAAGCCCCCGCCTGCTTTCATGTTTCTGGATGTTCAGAGAGCAAGGGAGAGTCTTATGTGCTGTTGCAGAAACTAAGGACAAGAAACTTTACGAGGGCTTTTGCATCTCTCTCTCTCTCTCTCTCTCTCTCTCTCTCTCTCTCTCTCTCTCAATGTTTTTCTGTTTTTTGTCTTGTTTTGTTTTGTTTTGCCTTCACAATCTTAATGGCAACCGTTTTTTCCTTTCTCTTCCTTAGTTAGGAGGTTTCTGAACTATTCTTAGTCCAAAGACAGTTGTCACTTTCTGTATTAGTTAGCCCAGGTGACCATGCAAAATGAGCGGGGAGCTTAAATGGCACATATGATCTTCTCATGATTTCGGAGGATGCAAGTCCAAGACGTGGGTGTTGGTAGGGCTGAGTTCTGGGGAGAGCCCCCTTCCTCATCTGTGGATTCCCTCTTCTTTACATGCACATGGAAAGAGAGAGAGACAGAGAGCTGCGGTGCTAATCCCGTCATGGGGACCCCACCGTCATGACCTCATCTAACCCCATTACCTCCTAAAGGCTCCACCTCCAAACACCATCCCATGGGGTTTAGAGCTTCGAAATACTAATTTTGGGGCGACGCCAACGTTCAGTCTGTAGGCTTCCCAGAGTCCACAAACAAGCATAGACCAGCCTTTGCCCACGGGTGAGACAAGGAAGGCGTGGAGGTTGCAGGGTGCATGAAAAGGGGGTTCACCCCCCTAGGCTTTCCTTCAGTCGGAGGCTGCGAGCTGGGGGTCTTCTGCTCCCCTCCTGTTTTCTCGCCTTGCAAGAGAGTCCACTTGCTCAGAGTCCACATCGGCTTCTAGTTAAAGATGGGTCAGGCCAGATTTTAATTGCTTATTACTTCCCTGCAAACAGAAATTGACACGATACACTCTATTAAATTACCTGCAACACAATCATTTTAAGAAAATGGTTTATGTTCTTTTAATGGTGCTATTTATTGTCCATAAACCTGCCGGCGTAACCAAGCGCCTCTCTGTCCTAATGAAACACGCATACGGAGGATTGTTCTCTGTTTATTGAAACCATTAGGTGTTTAGCTTTTGCAGGTGGTTGAGCATTCTGGAAACAACTGCATTTGATTTTCACCTTTTAAGAGACGTGTGCCCTGCCATGGGGTTAAATGCCATATTAGGGCCTAATCTCCTCGGAAAGAAGACCGAGACTCACAAGGTTGTAGGACAGAGACACAAGTCGCACGGAACCTGGGTTTCTTAGTCCATTCAGGCTGCTCTAGGAAAATGAACACCACAGACTGGGCATTTATTTCTCCCAGTTCTGGCAGCTGCAGATCTGAGAATTGGGCACCCCCAGGTTTGGTGTCTACTTTCTGGGTCACAGGCAGCTGTCCTCTTGCAGCGTCCTCACGTGGTGGGAGCGGCCAGGGGGCTCTCTGGAGTCTCTTTGATAATGGCACCAATCCCATTCATGGGGGGTCCCCCCTCGTGACCTCTCCAAGGCCCCACCTGCTAATCGTCACTCTGGGGGGAGGATGCCAAGGTGACTTTGGTGAGGACACCAGCATTGAGGGCGTAGCATCATCAGGCTTCTGTTTGGTGGGAGAGAGAGTACATCTAAAAGACTGAGGGCTCTGCCTTTGGAGATGGCGTGGTGGGCGTGATGGTGCCCCGCCAGTCCATGTGGCCGCCTGCCTGTGCCTCGAAGGGTGGTGGGCATCCCTGCTGGGGTCTGCACACCTCCTTTCTCCGTGCTAGCAGTCCGGGTCCAGCCCTGGCGGGTGGGGCTTTTGCTCTGGTCTTGCATAGTTTCTGTGACCCACTCTTCTCTTCCCTTCCTGTCTGTCTCTGGGGCTCCCCAGCCTGAGGGGGGTGGTCAGGCACCAACACGGTGGACCTTCTCTGGCCTTTTCTCACCTTGTGTGTCTTGTCTTTGACAATCGCTGTCCTTTTTCATGACTTGGCTCTCTTTTTATGACCATGCCCGGGTTGGACTCTCTGTTGACCAGCTTCCAGATCCCCTAGACGGTGAATTTTTCCTGTCTTATTCAGGAAATCAGGGCTCTTGCATGTCCTTTCCCTCCTGAGGGTCTTGAGCTGCCGTGCGTGGTGTCCTCTGGCTCGGCTTCCTTGAGCAGCTGCCTCCCTCCCACCGAGGCATTGCTGCAGTGCCCTGAGCTGAACTGCTGGTGTTTCAGGGGAGCCCCCTCCTCCCCACGGGGCAATGTACAAGGCCGTGAGCTGGTCCCTCCTTTGTGGGACCCTGTGACCAGCGACTTCTCCCTCAGTACCCTCTCCTCGCCTGTGGATGTTGGAGGGACTGTTCATTCATTTTCTGGGAGCCCACTGGGTCCCTCCCAAATACGTCAGATATTGTGAAGAAGAACCACTTTCTATTTGTGTTCTGATATAGAAATGCCAAATTGTGGGGGGGGGGGAAATTCCCCAGACATAGAAGAGTATAAATAAAATGTTAGGAAGGATTGTACACAGTACACACAGCAGAGCCTGTCTGGTCATTAATAACCCTTCACGTGACTTTGCGTCACTGACAGTGAGCCACAGTGGGCTGACCACGGATAACTTGACTGCTTCTGGCAGCATCTTGCCCCTCTCATAATTATGGTAGCCTGAAAAGACTCGATAAACTGCCAGAACACAGGAGCTCAGGCTCAAGGTGAGTTCAGAAGCTGTGGGCGTCAAAATATATGGCTGTGTGCTGAAAAGCAGACACGCAAGAAATTAAAAATATAGCCCCAAAGGTTTAATGTTGCCTTTTAACTGTGCTTAAATTCATATTCATGTCCTAACTGTCTGTCTGGAGTAGCCTGAGTTGATATAGGGAAGGTATAAACATATCTCCTTCAAGTGAGTGCTTCTGCAAATCCTATTTTGATAAGGTCTTAAATCCGTGGAGATCAGATCATAAAATTCCTCTGCAGCTTCAGCAATTGGTGAAAACAGGGCTCGACACATTTTTTTTCTCTCCGTTTTGCATTCAGCCATAGTAACCTCCATTCGTAAATCCCTCAGTCTCCCGCCCCCACCCCCTGGGGGAAAAATATGGGCAACATGCGGTGTATTAGCAATGTTTCAAGTGTAAATATGAAACTTGGCTGGTAAATTTAATTTACCTTTTAATAATTTTCTGGCTCACACGGGCTATTTTTAGCATAGGGAGAGCTTAAAGACTTAGTGAAAAATGTGCTGTAATAACTGAAAATGCCAGAGAAGCGTCGTGTCTGGTTTAGAAATGTATCCGATCCTAAGTTCTTCATCAGTGGATATGACTTCCCAGGTGATACATGGGATTTGGGGCACAGGTGATTGACGATGATGCTGACGTGACTCATGCCATTGAATCGCTCACAGAATGCACACGAATGTTCCCTGAAGGGCCCTGTAAGGTTTGTTCTTCATTTCTGATAGCAGAGTCTCACGTTGCTCTTTAATGCCAGAAAATTCCCTTAGCAGGTGGCCTTTTATGGGAGCAGGGTGTGAATTCTCACGGTTGCTGGGTGTACCAGTGACTCTGGAAACCTGGGAAGTAAGAACCACCCAGTAGACTATGTGAGTCCTTACACGCTTCTGTGGTTTGCTGTTGATACAGAAATCTATCCTTTGAAGATGGCCTCTGAGTGGAGGTGTGTTCTGGAAAAATCCGTTATTGATGCCGGAAAGTCTCCTCTGCCGATGGAAGTGTTTAAGGTAAGAAGACGTCGGTCGTAGTGACCGGTTTATTCTTTCTAAAGCCACACAAGTTCCGGAGGGAAACGCTTCTTAACGTCGAATGGCTCACCGCGGTTGAGAAAGCCAGTCTTGCAAAGCTCAGCCGCTTTCCATGTGAAATGTTCACCATGTGTATCTGCGCGCTTTGGCTTTGCTTTGTGGTCTCCGCAAATTCTGGTCTTACATAATCCTCTTGGGAATTCTGCGGCTTCGCTGGTTTTCTCCACAACGGGTTATGTTAGGGTCACAACACCTCCTTTGCCCTCCTTCACCCTTTATGGAAGGAACCAAAGAGGGCGTTGCCAGCCTAGTTTGCTTATTTGTTTGGTTCAAAGTGAGGACGATGATGCTCTTTGATGGTTCGATTTTCCGGATGCCCCAAGAAATCTGTTGGGCACCAGGCCTCATAAAGGGGAGGACACACATCACAGCTGGAAAGATCGCCACCTTCTTCACCCTTTAAAATTATGCCCAACACTTCAGTGAAGGAGAAGAGGAAGCTGTGGGCCGGGCTGACCCGGTCGGGCCAGAGGAAGGCCTCACACGGCTCTCTCACCGGACCCTGAGTCTGGAGCGGCTCTAAGCATGGTCGCAGCCGGCTGGCAGAAGCTGGCTTCCCAGTCCTCAGGGGGCACCTGTCTGCAGGGCCCCACGCGTACTGTGTGGGGAAATGAGATACGGGGACATTTAGGTACCACGGGCAGAAGGAGTTTAGGGCCCGGATGCGGGCATCAGCTTCCTGGATTTCACCCACACCCAAGTCCTCACTTGGAGTTTTAACCCGGCCCAGTGGATGGTGTGTGCCTTCTCTGTCTGCACTTTGCCTTGTTTGTCAAGCCGGTTTTGCTTCAAAAGACCGCTTTTGAAACAGTGATGAAATCATGTTCCAGAGTTTCATTGAGCGATGACTGTTAACCGTGTTGAACCAGAGGAACGGTGTAAATAGAACAGGATGTCAGCGGGGCGCCCCGGGGGGGGGCGAGGGGCTTGGTCAGTTGAGCACCAGACTCTTGAGTTCAGCTCAGGTCATAATATTGTGGTTTGTGAGTTCGAGCCCTGAGCTGGGCTCTGTGCTGACAGCGTGGAGCCTGCTTGGGATTCTCTCTCTCTCTCTCTCTCTCTCTCCCCCCTACCTCTCTCTCTGCCCCTCCCCTGCTTGCTCTCTCCTTTCAAAATAAGTAAATAATTTTCTTACAAAAAGAATAGGTTGTTAGCAGTAGTGATCATTGGCAATGAAACAATATCTTGGTCTTTCTTCCTTTCTTTCCTTCTTTCTTTCTTTCTTTCTTTCTTTCTTTCTTTCTTTCTTTCTTTCTTTCTTTCTTTCTTTCTCTCTTTCCTCCTTCCTTCCTTTCTTTCTTTTTGCTAACTGGTCAAATAAATCCTTCTTTCCTCACCTCTATCTTCCTCCCTCCCTTGCTTCCTTCTTTCCTTCATTTCTTGCTTTCCTCATAACATTCCCCCCGGAAAAGTTAATAACAGTAAACAAAGACAGCTTTTCCTTTCCCTTTCTGGCCCCACGCCTCTTTGCGGCCCTCTGTGGACCCGGGCAGGCGATGCCTTCACCTGGGTCTTGGTGGTATTTTTAGTGTATCTGTTGGGTCGTGTTCCTCGCCCTTGGAAACCTAGATTTTGTTTTGAAATACATTATACGTGTGTGAGGAGCTCAGAGAGCCATGGGTGAGGGTGGACTCCGCACCTCCGGTCTGGAGCGGGAGGTCACCCAGGAGCCCTCTGCGTGTGCCCCCCATACCCCCTCCAGGCTCTGCCTCGGTTCATGGGATCATTTCCTTGCTTTCTCTTCATTGTGTTACAGCCTCGTATGTCTTCCTCGCTGTCCCATAGTCTGCCTCTGACAAAGTTGGAAGCAGGGCTGAGCCTGCTTGTTTCAGAGACGCCCTTTCCTGGGGTAACAGAGCCGCGATGGTGTCTGGCTAATACGCCAGCCTCGCTTTTCCTCCGTGTACGAGATGGTCGAGTCCGCAGGGTCACGAGCCAATTGTCAGAGAGTTAGGTTCCTCGTGCCCGGGTCATCCGCCGGGGCTGTAGCATGACCTCCGGGCACCAGACGTCCTTAGAAACGTGGACAGGAACCAGTGGGTTTACGGTGTCTGACTTCGCAGCTCACTGCTGTCCCGGGAAGAAGCCCAAACCTCCTTTCCTGGGGAGTGAGCGGAATGTTCTCACAGGCTCCATGCAGCTGGCCTAGAGCAGGGACTGGGGACGTGGGTCGTGGACAGTCAGCACAAGCCAGATGCTGGCAGCAGCCTTGGTGTGGCTCTGACGTCCTCTCCTCAGACGCTGGAGGCCGATGTGGCACGGCCAGCCGTGGCCAGGACGGCAGCGACAGGAAGCGTCCCCTCCGTGAGCGTGGACGTCTTCTTCTGCCCTCCCGCTTTACCGACGGGTGTGTGGGTAGAGGATTCGAGGCTCCTCGCTATCAGCTTACTCAGGAAGTTGGAGGTCTTGGTCCATTTGTTCCCTCCCTTCTCTGGAAGCTTCTGTTTTCCTGCACTCCTCTGCAGTTTCACCATGGGATGCCTTGGTGGGCTTCTGTTTTCTTCCAGAATGCGGGCTGCCTCCGATGTCTGGACCTCAGGCCTTTAATTTGGGGATTTTTTCTTTAATTTTTTAATGTTTATTTATTTATTTACTTTTGAGAGAGAGAGAGAGGGAGAGGGAGGGAGAGAGAGAGAGAGGCAGACAGACAGGCAGCATGAGCAGGGGAGGGGCAGAGAGAGAGGGAGACACAGAATCTGAAGCAGCTCCAGACTCTGAGCTGTCAGCACAGAGCCCAACGTGGGGCTCGAACCCACGAACTGTGAGACCATGACCTGAGCTGAGACCAAGAGTTGGATGGTTGACTGACTGAGGTACCCAGGCGCCCCAAAAATTGTTTTTAAAACTCATGAGGCACTTGTATGAATGTTTCCTCATTTCGATCTGACGGAAAAGAAGCGGGCAGTGCTACTTTCCTCTCCCAGCTTTGCATGGAGTGTTTATACGTTTAGTTTTGGCATCATGAGAACAACCACCATATTCGTTTTCTAAGGGGGTGTTGGAATAATTTACCACAAAGTGTGTGGCCAAAGACAGCAGAACGTTAATCTCTCACGGCTTTGGAGGCTACACACAAAGAATGAGGTCGGCACGGTCCAAGGGTCTGAGGGCCAGCCCGTCCCGCAGGTGAGCCCTGGCTGTGGTGGTTGCTTGCGGTCCTGGTGTGTCTCTTGGGTTGTGACGTCCTAACCCCGTCCTCTGCTTCCACGTTCACACGGGCCTCTCTGTCCTAATCTCCCTCTACCTCACGGGACGCCACCCTGGGATCCGGGCCCATGCTGATGTGGTATGTCCTCTGCTTAGCCTGACTGCAGAGACCGTGTTTCAAAGGAAGGTCACATTCCCAGGTTCTGGGTGAATGGGAACTGGTAGGGGACATGGTTCAACCCAGAGCGACCACATCCCACGTGTGCACAGTAAGTTAAAAATCCTATCGCAGCGCCCTTGGACTTACATGGGGGTAACGGAGCCCGGGGAACCTGCGTGAGGCTCAGGGTGAGGTTCAGACGGTCTTTTTTTTAAATGTTTTAAATATAGTTTATTTATTTTTGAGACAGCGAGAGACAGAGCATGAGTGAGGGAGGGGCAGAGAGAGAGGGAGACACAGACTCTGAAGCAGGCTTCAGGGTCTGAGCTGTCAGCACAGAGCCCGACATGGGGCTTGAACCCACGATCCGTGAGATCATGACCTGAGCCAAGGCAGGACACTTAACCAACTGAGCCCCCCAGGAGCCCCCAGACTGTCTTAATGGTTGCTTCACCTTCACAAAAACAGGAGGGATTATTTTTTTTTTTGTCTTTCTCAAGTTTTTGGAAGTTTTGGTGAGCAATATTCTCCCGTTGGTGCAAAAAGAGAACTTCTGTGTATTTTCCCTCTGTTATCACCGTTTGGTCATCACTTTCTCAGCAGGTGGACTCGCTTCTATTATTTTCATTATGGCAAAAGGTATACATGTTTGGACTCAGTCACGAGTCCTCCTACATGCGCGTTGTTGAGGGAAATTGCCGTAGCGTTCAGCTGTTAGGAGACAGGAGGCAACTCGATGCGGGTTTAGTGTCTGGAAGCGAGCAGTATTTCAAAGCAGTTCTTTGTTCGTTACCATTGTCACACTTGAGACGAAATGGGTGTTTTGATGGAATGGATCTCATCATGCGGGGGAGCCTGTCCCTCTGGGATGCATTTGCATTGGTGCTTTGGGATCTGTGTGTCTATGTCTGTAAGTGTGGTCCGCCACTGCTCATGTACAGATTTCCCCGTCTGGTACGAATATCCCTTTGCACAGCAATGTCATGAAAAACAAGCACATAAAATTACTATTCCTGCTGTTGTTTACCCTTTATTTGAGGGAACACGTGGAATGGCTTTTGGGGACCATACTTTAGTGGGGATTCTGGTTTCCCTTATGCAGATAATCTTCAAAAATGTATATTCGTTTAATTAACTAATGAATTGGGTACCAAAGGGAAAGAAATAAAAATGCATTCTATTGAAAAATAAATAATTAAAAACGTTTTTCCCCTGAAAGTCAGACCCATTATTGAAAGACTTAACAGATTTGCTAAAACAACCCGTGTATGACTACTGATTTACGGAGGCGATTGCCCTGCATGTCGGAACGGTGCCTCGAGGCTTTCTGTTTTACTTATCACGGAAACTTTTCAAGCCATCATTTGATTGACTTATGACAAGTCACACTACCTAAGTGATGAGAATAGAAGAAAATGGATAGTGCTTTCTGTACCGTTTTTAAAAAATTTTTTATTAAGAATTTTTTTCAATGTTTGTTTATTTTTGAGAGAGAGAGGGAGTGTGAGCAGGGAAAGGGCAGAGAGAGGGAGGGAGACACAGAATCCAAAGCAGGCTCCAGGCTCCAAGCTGTCAGCACAGAACCCGACAGGGGGCCCGAACCCATGAACTGTGAGATCTTTAACCTGAGCCAATGTCAGACACCTAACCGACTGAGCCACCCAGGCCCCCCTTTCTGTTCCCTTTAAGTTTTCCATTTCACTTAGTATCTAATGCATGGATTTGGAGAAATTCAGCTAAATTTTAAGAAGAGGGCTAAGGGAGATGTGAAAATAAGAGGGTAGCTGTAATTCACGTAGTATGTCATGTGTCTGACGTTGATAAGTTTCCTCTAATTACTGTTACTTTCCATTTTCCGCAATGCTCGTAAGTTGTAATCTACATTTGTGACCCCGCTTCTCTGCGAATGGGAAGCTGTGGACATTTCTGTGACAAGTCCCACTTCCGTCAAAGAGACCTACAAGCGGGGCGTGGACTTCCCACTTTGCCAGTTCGCTGATGTGCAGCATTTCTCCCTTGGAGGAGTGCAGACGTGCACGCTTTCCGTCTGACTTCATTCATGAGCACGCCTTGCAATTGTAAGGAAGGAGCGTTTGAGATGTCACTATAACCCTTAATCCATTTTTATCTCTTCAAGAAGTGAACTTGTCAGAAGATTTTTCATTGCACTGAAAAAAAAAAAAAGAAACGTTCAAAATCTCGGTATGTTTGAAATTCCGAGTACGCCGTTGAGAGATCGTCAGGAGGGAAGGCAGGCGGAAGGCTCTGAGACTTGAGGCCAGAGCGTTGGCGTGGGCCCCGAAGCCCTTGATCTTTCTCCCCCGTGTCAGGTCCCCGGCTCTACCCCGAGTTTGGTGAACACCCCAATCGCCAGACTCAGATGTGGATACACTCATGGGGTGTTAGTTAGACCAAAAGGGGGTAAAGCAACATCAGCAACAACGTAGTGGGGACTCACGCACAAGCCTCCAGGGTCCTCTCCGGAGTGTCCCTGGACACTCTTGTGACAACACGTGCTCTCGGCTGCCAGGGGAGCTCATTCGAGGCCCCGTGTCCAGGGGCTTTATTTGGAGGCCGGCCACCACAGGCACCCTCCGCCTCGCCCGTAGCCACATCCTGGACTCCCAGAAGGCAATTTAAATCGTCTGCTTTGCACAAATAGTCTTGGCTCAGTGGTCCGCTCCTCTGCGTCCGGGAGCTTTGTACCAGCGTCGGCTGCTGTTTGTGTTCCTTCCACGAGCCCCAAGGCAGGCCCTTTCCAAGGACTGCAGTCGCTGGCTGCTTTGCATAGAGATCCTTTTCTATGCACCTCCATCCCTTCTGTCCACGGAGCCTGATGGCTCTGCCGTCACAGTCTTATACTGAATCCAATCACTTTTCTCTTGCTCCATCACCACGCCCCCAAGACTGGCTTGCCTTCCTTCTCTCCCAGACCACTGTGTTCATTTCAGGACCATTGCCTCCCTGCGGTCTGTTCTTCAGAGAGCGGCCACAGTGATTTTTAAAAAATATTTGTTTATTTTAGGGAGAGAGCAAGCAGGGGAGGGGCAGAGAGAGGGGGACAGAGGATCCAAAGCGGGCTTTGCGCCGTCAGCAGCGAGCCTGATGCGGAGCCCAAACTCACAGACCCTGAGATCATGACTTGAGCCAAACTCAGATGCTCAACCGACCGAGCCCCCAGGTGCCCCTGGAGTGATGCTTCTGAAACAAAATTCAGATCCCGTCACTCGGTTGCTTGTATCCCCCAGGGGGCATCTCGTCCCGTGAGGGGGGGCCCTCCAGGCTCCTGCATGGTCCAGCTCCCTGTGGGCTCTTTGGACCTGGCGTGTTCCCACCCCCTGGAGCCCTGCTGTCCCTCCAAACCTGAGATGGGCCTGCTCAGGCCTTTGCAGTGATGCCCTGTCCCCTGGAAAGTGACCCCCTGAGGCCTTCCCTCGCTTCACCCAGGTGTCTGCTTCCCTTCCAGCACCATCCGTCTCCTCTTCATCATTCCGATTGTAGCCCTGATCCCCACACATGGTCTCCATTTGCTTTCTCTGCATCTGACCCATCTCCCCTCGCTAGAGTGTAAGCCCCAGAGAGCAGACGGTGGCCCATCCCCGGTGCCTGGGGCAGAGCCCTGTGCTGTGGAAGCACATCGTACAAATTCTTGAACAGATTAGTGAGCAAGTTAAGCACAGAAATCAACGCAGGGGAATGAAGACTCGGGAGAGGTCGGCAGTGTTGGGCCAGGGAGGCGACTCTCCCGGAGCGGTTCTGAATGACTCGGTGACCACGCATAGAGAGGGGACCGGGGCCTCTGTTGTGGTGGTGGATAGGCTGAGCTGGTGTTTCCATGAGCAGCTGAAATGACCCCGTGTCCGTTTGTGGCTAAGAGGAAGCAGTTGAGAGCACCGGGAAGAGTATCAGAGATGACTTGAAATTGAGGAAGCATCTCGGTGTTCAAACAACCCACAGCCTGTGAAATGCGATTGGGGGCGAAGTCTCACTGCCCGTGTTGACAGTGATCAGAGTGGAGACGCCTGGGTGGCTCCGTCGGTTGAGCGTCTGACTTGAGCTCAGGTCATGATCTCACAGCTCATGAGTTCAAGCACTGCGTCAGGCTCTGTGTCGACAACTCAGAGCCTGGAGCCTGCTTCGGATTCTGTGCCTCCCTCTTTCTGCCCCTCCCCAGCTTGTGCTCTCTCTCTGTTTCTCAAAAATAAACATTAAAACAAAAAAAGAAAACGATCAGAGTCAACTTAATACTGCCTCTCCAGTGTTGTGTGGGTTAGTTTTCTTTTCAATGTCTGGCGCTTCTTACCTCTCCACACATTTATGGTAATGCATCTAAGGTGCTGTGGCTTGTGTGTCCTCGACTCATGAAACAGAGCAGCGGACGGAGGGGACGCTTCTGTTGGACGTGAGTGGCTTCTGCCTTCTGGGCATCTGGCTCTTGACCGTATTGCCTTCCCTTTTCTAGAACTGTACCCACGTTCCTCAGATACGCACTGTAGCTGCGTAGAGTAGATGTTTGGGTGATGACATCCGAGGTTTTCGGTTTATTTCCCTTTGATGGGAAGCCGAGGAGAGCTGTGGTTTTCGATGGGACATGCACACCAGACTCGGGCCGTGATCCCTTCCGTGACTGCCAGTTCACGACCCATATCTGTGGTGGATGTGGAGGAGAACTGGGAGCCGAGGTTGTTGTAACCGATGCTTTTACGTCATCAAGACTCACAGCGGATCAAAAGAGAGAGGACTTGGTGTCATATTTGGAGGAAATAGTCTCTTGGTGTTCCTCCAATAGCTCATGTTTTTGGTCTTCTTTGACATAAGTATGTATTAGAAGAATCCAAAACTGTGTTTACGTAACTGATTCACGTTCAAGGGTGCTCTTGAACTCTGCAGATAAAGGGCCAAGCAACTGGCTAGGTGTTGTTTGGTCCAAAGTCTCAAGCTACACCTGTCATTGTTTCTATAGTGCGGCTTGCTTTCTCCAGAGGTTCGTGTTTAGTAAAGAAAAAGAGCCACTGAGAGAAGGCTAGTTGGTGAAAGAAGGTCCATAATGATTATTCTTTTTCAACACAAGTGAACGGACAAAGACGGGCAGACACTCCATGCATGGATTTCTTCTCTGTAAAGGGGGCTTGGGCCCTGCTCTTAATACCCTGAAGATCCCACAGCCTGTTATTTCTTGAGCTCTTCTTGGCTTTGAATTATGTACCTGTCAGCATGATCGTACATTTAACCCGTCGGAGGGAATCTCTTTCTGCATTTTAGCATCTGAGACCCAGGTGAAAGGGCGGGGAGAGAAGATGAAGTGCGGCAAAGAGAGAAGCGTTTTTCTTTCTCACTCCACCGGCTGCGGCCAAAGGGGTAAGAAAGCACGTGAGCCGTTCCGTTAGGATGGATTGTGATGTTGTGGTTTCTATGGCGACTGATTTCCTTTTCTCTTGTGCGGCAGCTAAATGCAGCAGTAACAACAAAAAACCAAACAGCAACAACAGAAAACCCTCGTGGCTAAGTGTGGCCTTCAGGTGGGATGCTCAGATTCTCCCCGAATGTGCGTCAGGCCCCGTGTGAAGGGCTAGCACTTAATTTCTTTGGCACAACGTCCTCTGTCCCACACGGCAGAGTGTCTGTCCCGAATCACTTCGCAATCCATGTCCTCATCCACTCACACCCCATGTTCCTTTTAAAGTCTGTCTGAGACTCAGCGTCCTTTTGCTCTCAGACTGATGGCTTGGTCCTGTGGGGTCAGTGTGGCTGTCTCCACTGACGAGGGTGTAGCCAGGCTGTCCTGCCTCACTGCACCCCTGGGCATGAAGGCCCAGGCTTCTGGAAGCCTTGTGCAGAATCCTTCCTGTGCTGTTCTCATTTCTTTAAGACTTAAGGGGTTTAAAGAGCTGTCTGGGGTGTTAGATCGCGAGTAGGGCAGGCCTGTCTGACGTCTAGAAACGAGAAGGAGGGCTTGCTCGCCATTGTTCCTCGTGCGCCCGGGATCGTGAACACGGCACGTGACTTCCACGACGGAACCAGGGTGATGGGCGCCATCGCTCCTGTGAGCGTCGGAGAAAACTTTGGGAGAGAGGCACGGAACAAGGCAGCTTGGGTTAAACAGTATCTTAACCGGAAAAATCGCAAAGCCGGACACACAGAGTACGCTCTAACGGAGGCGTGATCACGGGGGCCCCGCTGCCTGCAGTCTGCTAGAGAGCGGCTCACTCTTCATGTGATCTCAACCTGAGGAAGTTAAGAACACAGTCAGCTCTCTCTCCGTTGTCTGCTCTGTGAATGGTCATTCCTGGATGGCTTCAGTTTGCTGCTGGTTATTCCTGGTCTCGCTGGCTAACCGCCCTTGCAGGGAAGGCAGGGAAATGTCAGCACGGACGCACTGTAATTGGTGTTGGGATTCGGGCCGGGCGCAGCGCACACATGTCTAAAACGGAAGCATTTCGGAGCGATTGTTATAGTTTTATGTCCTCAGATTTTCCATGCCACTCTCCATGAAGAAGTGATTTCTATTTCTTATTTCTGCACAGGATTTGGTAATGAGCCACAGTTGGATCGTACGAAGGCAGGGTTTTTTCTTCTCTCTAAATACACAGAGATCCTTGGTAGGTTAGGTGGGACTTCATCTCCACGGGCCTTTTGCGAACAGGCATTTGCAAATCGCAGGGTCTCAGGAGGGAGTCGGGTAGAAGGAGGAGTCCTTGCAGTCAGAGGCTTACGTCCAGCGGCACAGGAGGGCCCTGCACACCGTGCTTCTGAGCCCCAGCGTTCAGGAGGTGTGTGTATTGTGGGTGTGAGTAGAAGTGGGGATCATTCAGCTTCTTCTTATTTCCTGAGACAGCCGTCTGAGGTCAAGGGTGAGATGAACATCTGCTTCCAGTATGGTTAACATTTAAAAAAAAGGAACAAATGGGGCGTCTGGGTTGAATGTCCAACTTCAGCTCAGGTCATGATCTCACAGTTCGTGGGTTCAAGGCCCACGTCGGGCTGTGTGCTGACAGCTCAGAGCCTCGAGCCTGCTCCGGATTCTGTGTCTCCCTCCCTCTCTGCCCCTCCCCTGCTCGTGCTCTGTCTCAAAAATAAACATTAGAAAAAAAAGAAACGAGTAAGTTTGGAAGAGTAGAAGCCCCGACTTAAAGCTTGTTAGCATCTACCAGGATGCCCCTCGTGTGATTGCTGCTGAGAGTTTTTGGTCCCAGCAGGACTGATTCTTGCCTCTGGCATCTCAGTGTTCCTAAAGGAAAATTCCTGCCTACTCAGCCCCAGTCTGCAAAGGAGTTAGAAAAGTTAGGCGTTTCGGTTGTGATTTTATATGCATGGGTCCATTGCCCTGACCGCCGTGGTTTCTGAGCTGCCTGCAGGGCCACCGGTGGGGGTGCTGGGCAAGCAAGGCGAGGCCCAGGTGTTCCCACGCCTTGGTGCCGTGTGAGGACTCGCACTCCTCCGGAGCATCTCTGGAACATGCGGTAACCCTTTCAGACCCATCAGGGTGGAGTATGGACAGCCCAGGATGAAAAGTGCAAGTCAGACCATGAGCTCCCCCGAGCTCCCCTGTCCTCCTCCTGAGGGGCCGACTTCGGTGCCGGTGGCAGCATGAGGTTACCAAGCCCCTGGCATGAGTGCATGCCCACCCCTCTCCACGGCCCACTCGGTATCTTTGCAGCTCAGAGCGGGAGCCACCTGTGGGCTTCCTGCGAACTCGGAGGCGGGGGGACTCCAGGCTCAGACGTGTCGATCTCTCTCGTCCTCCCCTGTGCCAGGACCCCGAGGTCCATCCAGGATGCAGACACAGACCTATCTGAATCCCGGGGCCAAGAACTTCTTGGTTTTGCTTTTGAACAGCCTCTAGAAGTGAGCAAGGGTATTTACAGGCTGAGCCTGATGAGTATTACTGCAGCAGAGAACGAGAAAGTAAATCCGGGAGCATTGAGCACTGCCCCTCAGGTATCCTCGCCCAGCGGGAGTGTGTTGGGCGAATCGTCATGACTCAGTCACCTTGGGCAGAGGCTCTTAGGGCAGGTGATTCTTTATCATCATAATTAACAAGAGCCCCATTTCTTTCAAATGCTCGTACTCCCGAGCGTGGTGGTGGTGTTCCCGGTGTAGAAGACCCACTCTGGCCCCCTTTTTCTTGACAGTGATCACCTTGGGGAGGGACCTATGGCCAGGTTGGGTCAGCAGTCTTCGGGGAAGCCAGCCGGTGTCTAGGATAGGTTTCTCTGCTCCCAAGAAGAGGCACGGGGACAGGTGGCTCTCTCTCCTTCCTCTGCGCTTTATCCCATCTGGCTGAGATTCCTGGGCTCCCCCAGGCTGTCGAGAGGGACGTTGTAGGACGTGGCTGCCTGCTCCCTTACCCCAGCCCGAGTGGCCGTTCCCCTGGAACTCCCTGCCGAGGGTTAGGGGGCAGGACGGCTTTCCTAATGGTTTACTTTAGTTAAAGTAGGGCTTCCTGGTCTTTGCGTGTCAAGGCAGCCAAACGGGTAAAGCTTTCCTCGGGGAACAGTTCCCGCTGGGTACTGGGTCTGCTTGTCTGTGGGTGTGAAGTGACAGCTTGCTCCTGAAGAATTACAAACCCGGTGTTGCCGGTGAGGAAGGAACGCAGGCAGGTCAACGAGAAAGCGAGTCACGATCATCATTGTATCATACACAGAGTGCCTGTTTCGTCACACCTTCTTACGATTATGGGGTGCTTGTGCTTATCCCCTTCATTCATAACAGCGTTTTCTCATTTCACACACTAGATGTTCAGGTGGTGGCCTTGGGAGGGTAAGTAATGACACTGGGCTTGCAGTGTAGACTGGATGCCACGTCGGGATGCCCAGCATCTGCTGAGTCAAGACTAAGAGGGATGGTCTGTATGGTTCATGAGACAAAGACACTAAACAGCTTCAGGGATGAGGTCATGTTGGAGACGGAGGCGGAGAGAACCTAGGACCTCGGGGGGCTCATTGACAGTGCATCAGGAGGAGCCCACAGAGGCAGGTGTCTCCTCACCCACATGCGGCTCTCTTGACTGTGTCTGAACCGCTGGTTCTCGGCTGGGGAGAATTCGCCTGCCAGGGGGCACATGCCAGTGTCGGAGGCATTTTGATCATCACATCTGGGAGGGTGCTGCTGGCGCCTTGTGCATGGAGGTCAGAGGAAGTGCACAGGATAGCGCCCCCCAGCAGAGAACTGTCGGGTCCCCAAATGCCAACGGTGCTGAGCTGGAGAAGCCCTAGTCCAGAGAGTGAATACGTTCTGACAACAGGTTGACCAGAAGTCAAGAATAGCCAGGACTTGGGGAGGGCTTGAGACCTCACTGTTACTCAGTCGTGCCAGGCTGCCTGGCAGTGGGCACTCAAAACTTTGGGGTCTTCCCCCTCCCTGTGTTCCAGGGGCTGCTGTGCGGGTCTAGAAAGGTCAGGGCACAGAGTCAGCCTGCTTTGTGGGAGAGCTCTGCTCACGACTCACTCTCCTTCCTCTCCCTGAAGGGTGGCGTCTACCCACATGGGGCGCGTCCAGGCCATGGTCATATTTCCGACAACAGTTCGGTTGCACTTGGGGGCTTCCTGCAGTATTTGGCCCACTGCATTCTGTCAGTGGGGCGTGGGACTTGGACCCCCAGAGCGCTTTTCCTCAGCCCAGGGTGCTTAGGTGGCCCTGGGCGTTGCTGTGGAAACGGAAGAGATGTCCAGCTTCTCCGGGGAGGATGAACTAGGTGTGGGAAGAGACACCGTAATCACTGTTGACGGACACACAGGGTCAGCCGCAGTTCTTTCGGCAGCACTGCTGAAAGCGAGCTGGGATTTCCTACCACTTACAGTTGCTTTCTGGTGCTAAATGTTCATCCATGAAACGCATTCCTAATGCCCTGTGCTGGTTTGTTGTTTTTGAACAACCTAGCCTACCAGTTTGGGGACTTACTGAGAACTAGGTCTACCCGAGTTACCTCTTACAAATCTTGCAGGTCAAGTTGAAGTATACAGTACTGCATTTCCTCGTTACTATTTTTCAGCTTGATTTACTGCATGACTAGTAGATAAAACTGCTACTTAGCGGTGTAAGTAAAGAATGGAAATGCTTATTAGTGTTCCGCACCCAGCTTCTTTATTACACTTTTGGTATAAATATTTCATCGGCCAAGTTTAATTCGGTGCCGTGTGGAATTAAAATGTAATAATGCTATTGATTTAATAAATGCTGGCATCCTCATGTCCGTTTTTAGATGAAACTAATATAATGAGAGTCATTTCCTAATGAACCTAGGAGCACCACATCACCGCTAAAGCAGAAAGGGGATCTGTATGATAAATTGGACCGGATCTTTTTTTTTCTTCCCAGCATGGCATATCGTGCTGATGGAGGAATGGAATTAAAGCTTAGTTCATTATATATCAATTTGAATGTAATACTAATTAAAACCTTGCTTTGACTTCACTGAGGCCTATTTTTAGAAATTATGTAAATTAATCGCGGCCTTTGAAAAGATGCATATGCCATGTTTGAGTTCCCTGCGGACCAGAGATACACGTGTTGGCGCTGGAAGCATCAGACTGGGTGGGACTTTCGTGTGGGCGTGACAAACGAAGAGACGCGGACGCACAAAAACGTGGGAGGGCCAGACCTCAGGTCTGCTGTTTTGTCCGTTTTAGTTCCGATCCACATCAGCAAAAAAGGAAAAGCCGCAGAATGAAAGATTGAGACCCACATTAACACCTCTGGAGAACTCCCCCGTGCGCTTGACCGCAGGACCCGGGTCCGGAGTTTGGCTTCCGCAGGGGGGGAGGGGCGGGGCCCCGCTGTTCTTGCCAGGAAATCCTCACCAAGGGCATTTCAATTGCACTGTTAATTAGTTTGAACTCCCTCTCCAGGTGCCACACTTCTCATCTTGTTGTACCGGGGGTGATGTATTTATCTAACGAAGCAGGGGTGGGGAGGGGCATCAGCTGGTTTAGGGGGCCTGGGGTAGCCCGGTAGCCTGCCGTTCTGCAAGCCCCTGACCTAAAGGCGGAGAGAGGGCTCAGGTGCAAGCAGGAACGTGGCCGGTGGGTGAGTGGTAACTGAAAGGAAGGACGGACGTTCCCCACTTCCCCCTCTTCTCTTTCCTCTGTCCCTGGCCTGCTGTGTGGCCCCTCTCCGCGCGGAGATGAACACGCAGAGTCGTTTGCCGGTGTCATGCAGAACGCCGGTGCTCGCCCTGCGGCGTTGTCACTCTGCCACAGAAGTTCAGCCGGTGCTACTCAGGGGTGACTAAGCTCAGGACAGCTCTGCGAAGCGGTGTCTCTCAAATAGTGGCACCTGATTCTTCCGGGAGCAGCTTGCGCCTCTCCCCCTGCGTGGCCATCCGCTCCGGGGCAGGGGCTGCGTCGGGAGAGCTGGGTGCCCCGCGTGGACCTGGTGCCCCTTGGGGAGGCCTCTGAGCCCGTGTGAGCTGCTGGACCTCTGTGTAAAAAAAACAGGACACGAGCCGGAACCGTAAAGCCAGACAAGCGAGTATACTGCGGCTTGTCCACTCTTGTTTTTCCAGTGTTCTCTCCGTTCTGTATAGTTTCATACCTAACGCGTAGTATTTAAAACACTGCTGAGGGATTGGGAGGCTTCAGCCAGGAGTGTGTCCTGGATTAGCCGTGTTCATCAGAGTAACCTGTCCGGGTTAACGTTGATATCACTGTGATAAAATAGGAATCGACGGAGGCCAAGCTTCCTTATAAAGCAGCATAGGCTGTTGCTGCGCACTTTGCCTAAGGAACCACGAAGGCAGTTAGTCAAAATCATTTGCTAATTTTTGATGAAGACTGGTGTTATATAAACATTTTGAGGGTGATCTTTAGTGTCAGGATTCTCTGACACTTTTCATAATCCATTGAAAGATGAGTTAACAGTAAAAACTAGAGGTTAGGAAAACGATCAGTATTAATAGCTATTACTTTTTAACCTGGCAAGATCTTCGGGGCTCCTGGGTGGCTCGGGAGGGAGCGTCAGATTCTTGATTTCGGCTTAGGTCATGATCTCACAGTTTGTGGGATCGAACCCTATGTCAGACTCTGCACTGAGAGCACAGAGCCTGCTTGGAATTCTTTCTCCCTCTCTCTCTGCCCCTCCACTGCTGTCCCTCTGTCTCTCAAAATACATAAATGAACTTTAAAAAGATAAACAAGGGGCACCTGGGTGACTCAGTTGGCTAAGTGTCCAACTTCAGCTCAGGTCATGATCTCAGGGTTCTTGAGTTCGAGGCCCGTGTCGGGCTCTGTGCTGACAGCTCAGAGCCTGGAGCTGCTTCTGATTGTGTCTCCCTCTCTCTCTGTCACTCCCCAACTTGTGCTCCGCCTTTCTCCCTCAAAAATAAATAAAGACTAAAAATAATTTAAGAACTGTAACAAAACTGGCAATATCTATCTTTGAAATAAGATTTCAGGAGCCTAGAGGCCACAAAGAATTTTTGTTTATTTGTTTAGTAATTAACCATAAAAAAAAAAAAGAAAGATCCTGTTTGACCTTCACTTGCCAACCCTTTCTGTAACCTGAAGCTAATCATGGATGTAGTCAGATCATGTGAACTTGAATCCGGCTTCTCTTGTTAGCTCTGTGCCCTTGTTTAGGTGACTTAACCTCTCTGTTTCTTAATTTCCTCACCGCAAGGCGGCTCCTACCCCATCGTCTGCTGTGAGGGGGGCAGATGGTAATTCAGGGGAGGCTCAGGGGCATTTACTGTATGTTCTGTTGTTACTGGTTCCGCGGTTGGTACTGCGTCCCAAACCACATGATTCTAAGCAAAGAGTTCTGACATCTTTGGTCGGAGAGCACGGGAGCTCTTGGGTTCTGGGGAGAAGGAGGCTGATGGGGAGCAGGAGTTGACGTGCACATAATCTCTGATACATTGTCATTCGGCTGAAAATAAGGGTCCCCGAAGAGCGATTGTTCAGGTGCCTGGCAAGACAGTCCTCCAATAAAACGAATGGCATTTCACTTCTGATCAATAGAAAACTACTTTAGGGCGAGAATAAACTGGGTAGCGATGAGTGTCGATGGGAATGACATTACCAGCATCTCTTAACGGAAGTTTTTCTGTAATCAATTGAAGTGGGCTCCGGTGCATTTAAATAAACAGTATTTCTTGAATGTGACCCGCATATTTGTGAATGTCCTGAGGATTTAGTAATCCCTCCTGGTTTCAGGAATAACATCGTTCTTGATCCAATAATTGTGAGGTGTGAATGATTCTCTGGAGCTTGGCAGAGGCCAGAATGCATCTTTCAGACCACGGTGCATTTTCCATTATCTCTCGGTAGATAAACAGGGCCCAGGAGCTCTCTCTCTTTTTAACACCGAGAGTGATGAGCTTGTGTTTGTGTAAATGAATGCATGTGCTCTGACTGCATTAGCCTCGAGTAAATGGTCAGAGGGCGATTAAATTTGGTTTTCAATGAGAATATTGGGAGTTTTTCTCATATACTAATATGAATGTACCTAGATGTGCACACGCAGAGCTCAGAAGGTCTGTGTATTGTCTTATTTGGAAATTTACTGGCGTTGAATCCTTTAATTATCTTAAAAACAACTCCATATATTTTAGGAGTATCAGTGACTCTCCCTTTGGCTTTTTGGATCAGCCTCACATGCCTGAATTCGGTATTTTAAAGCCAGCCTCCCGAGCTAAATCTACCAAGCCACTTTCCCATAATTTTTTCTTTACTCTTCCTCCTCATGTGCTTCCATATTCCAAATTAGGATTCACTCCTGTAAACCCTCAGACTGCCGTGATCATAGCAGTAGTTTCTTTTTTTATATGCGGGAGTAAAAATGTTCATTCTGGAATTTCTTCCAAGCCTGAATCTTCCATAGCTGTTCTTTGTCTTTTTCCTTATCTGTCTATCTGTCTGATAATGTGTGTGTGTGTGTGTGTGTGTGTGTGTGTGTGTGTTCTCTGCATCATGTAGTATGCATGTATGGTACCATGACTGTGTCTAATGCATGCTTACTGAGTGAATGCTAGACTCTGAAATTGGAATGAATATCAAAAAATCATCTGTTTTTGGACGTTTCTTCAGACTAATTCAATAAGAACTTGTGGGGGTCCTAATCAGATGAACCGCAGAATGTAAATGAGCAAGCTATGCATAGACTGGGAGGTATTGCACGTAACGCACGGCCCCGAGTCATGGTCGTTTCAGGATCTCCAGGGACCGGCGGGAGGTTTCAGTGTTTGGGAAGACACAATTCTTCCCTTCGTAGTAAAAAGTTTCTGACATGGTTCATGAAGAACAGAAGCATTAGAGTGGTGGACGTACGGTCATAATCAGACTCATAATCATTATGTGGCTTTGCTCCTGGGTTGAAAAAACTTTGTTGTGTTGACTTACCTTCAAAATGGGTGGGATTTTATACATTGAAAGATTTTTCTTTCTTTAAAAAAATTTTTTTAACATTTATTCAGTTTTGAGAGAGGGCATGAGGAGGGGAGGGGCAGAGAGAGAGGAAGACACAGAATCCCTAGAAAGCTCCAGGCTGTGAGCTGTCAGCACAGAGTCTGATGTGGTGCTTGAGCCCATGAACTGTGAGATCATGACCTGAGCCAAAGTCGGAGGCTTACCCGACTGAGCCACCCAGACGCCCCTCTTTTTTTTTTTTATATTGATTACTGATTAAAAGTGACTTTAAGAAAGTGGAGGGTAGGGCTATGGCTACGGGAATGTGTTGTATAATTCCTGGGCTTGTTTCTGAAATTTAGAGTTCAAGTTTAAGAGGCTCTTCTGGATAGATGCAAATATTTGAGACCAGAATATAAACATCTATGTTTGGATGTGGCTACCCCTCACGATATCTGGGTTCCTTTTTCAGTATATTAAATGAGAGGGTTGAAAAATTTTCACATAGTTTGGGACAAAAACAGATACATTTTCACAAGTAAGAATTTTGTGTGCTTGCGAGTAATTGAAAGCTAGTCAAAGTAGTTTAAGATGTAGGAAATCCGGGGCGCCTGGGTGGCTCAGTGGTTAGGCCTCCGACTTCGGCTCAGGTCAGATCTCATGTTCGTGGGTTCGAGCCCCACGTCAGGCTCTGTGCTGACAGCTAGCTCAGAGCCTGGAGCCTGCTTCCAGTTCTATGTCTCCTTCTTTCTCTGCCCCTCCCCCCTATGCTCTGTCTCTCTCCGTATCAAAAATAAATAAAAAATTAAAAAAAAAATTTAAAAAAGATGTAGGAAATCCGAGCCATGGATGACAATGAAAGACTTCTTTGTAAACCTTTGCTCACTCAGTATGATTTTTAAATTGTTTAAAAATATCTTAATGTCGAGGCCCCTGGGTGACTCAGTCAGTTGAGCATCCGACTTCAACTCAGGTCATGATCTCACTCACGGTTTGTGAGTTCCAGCCCCACATGTGGTTTTGGATCCTCTGTCCACCCCCGTTCTCTCTGCCCCTCCCCTGCTCACTCTATCTCAAAAACAAATAAACATTTAAAGAAATATTTTCATATCATTGAAAGAAAATACTGTCAACACCATTTTATTTTTTTTAAATATTAATGTCATTAACATTTTATTTTCTTTCATCTCTCATACAGCCATGTATGCTTTTAATGTGAATGGTATTTTTGATGGATGAAACCCATCCATGGTGCATGGCCACTGCAGGAAAGAGGGAAGAGAGTGCATGATAGCCGCACAAAATGGTCCCCTCTTTACCTAGAGATAGAGTTGGATGCAGAAGACACTGAAATCATTAACGATAAACATTTATAACACAAGTTGCAGCTGCAAAAGGAGAAGGTTATCTGAGGAGCAAATTCTTGCCCTAAGCCTTGATGCTTTATTTCTAAGGAAAAGCAGCCATTGCCTGGTCCCACCCTACACCTGTCAAGGGACACCTAGCAGTGTAGGGTTCCTGGGCCCATAGGCTTTTCAACACAGCTTCAGGAGCTGTGATGGACAGACCTTCCGGCAGGGCTGGGGTCGTAGATATGGGGTGAGTGTAGACTTGCCTCAAGACTTCAAGTCAGTGGTGGAGGGCAGATGGAGAGCCTGGGATGTAGAAAGAGTCTGGCAGTCCTGCGTTAACCCTGCCTTAGAAAGTTGGCTGTACTCGGAACAAAGGTAGGGACAGAAGTCTATGGGATGAAGCGTGGTTACACAGCCGAAATCACGAGGGACTGAAGATGGCGGGTAGACCAGAAGCCCAGAATGTCATAAGGAGCCCCTCACAGCAGAAACAGAGGAGAAGCAATGTTAATGTTTTCTTTTCTCTAGCTTACTCTCTCGTAGGAATACCATACGCAATACAGACAAAGTGCACAGTGCGTGCTCATCGACTGTTTATGGGGTTGGAAAGGCTTGTCCTGGCCAACAGGAAGCTATTAGTTAAGTTTTGGGGGAGTCAGAAGTCAACGCGCAGATTCTCTGCAGTGCAGGACTCTGTCTCCCCTCACCTCCCGTGCTGTTCAAGGTACCAGCGTGTTATCAGTTCCCGAGGACAGTTCTGTTTTGTCAAGCCGTGTAAGAATGACAGCGTAAACGTGTTGACTCTATTCACGTAAAGTTGTGTTATATTATGATTTTAGAATAATTCCTTTTTTTTTTCAAAAGGAGAAAGGGTTTTTGAACTTCAAAGGGGACAAGTGTTTATATGCACAGTCCACTAACGTGCCTGAATTCCCACTGGTAGTGAGGTGCTGGGGGGTATTGATGTCTGACAGGAACATTGGCTTTTAATCTTGTAATTCAGGTGTCAGCACGTCCTTCTAGGTCGGGGTTACTGCTTTGTGTCGTCCCCCCAGATTCTGACTCTGTCCTGGTGCCATGGTTGATGTGTGTCAATATGCACTAACTCTCTAAACGGGGTCTTTTAAGGGTTTTTTCTCCTGAGCCAGTTTGCCAGCCACCGTTAAAAATAAACGCCGTATTTTCAATATAAAAAAAATGATCTCCTGTACGTAAAGGGTATTTCCTGGTGCTTTTCCTCATGTGCCTTTAATCCGTACGGTGTTGAATGTTGAGTTCTGAAGGAATTAATAAAGGTTGGGAACGGGCTACTTCTGTCTGAGTTCTTGTCACATGCTGCTGCACATGGGCCAGTGCTTCTGGTGGGCCAGCCCCTCACCCCTGCACCGCCGGATGTGACACTGTTTGCTTTCTCCAGACCTGACATTCCTCCTGCACCCACCAGCTACGGATACATGTGCAGTCCGCGGTGAGGACACCAGACGGGGCCCTTGTGGTCTCTGGGTGTTCGAAGCCTGCACCTCGTTGGTAGGGCAGTGGCGTGGCGGGGAGCTTGTGAGCGGTTCTCTGATCCCGTGAACCGCTGACTGCACGGACCAGCTTCTGCAGGGGGAGCAGCCCGAACCCCGCGTGTGGAATGGCATCATTAAACTAGTTAAAAACCCACTTTAGGTCTGCAATGGACAAAAGTAATAGATCCCTAGATGGTTTTGGTGCATCTCCCCCAACTGATGTATTTAGAAATAGTAGGGTTTACTTGCAGCGATTATTTCCCCCGGGACAGGCTGCGAATACATTTCTTTATCCACTGCCATTTGCACAGACTGTGAGTTAGGAGGTGAGCTCCCTCTCCACCCAATAAATCGTGGCGTCCGGTGTCCGGCCAGCCTCCTGTGCTCCGTGGGTATTAGACTGTGTTTTCTTGCAAAGGCAGGGTTTGGAAGCTGTGTCTCGCACAGAAGGTCGCTGTGCATGGGGAATAAAACTACCAGACGCCTACTAAAGAGGAGGTGTGGCTCCTCCTTAGGGAGCCGGAGTCGGTTAGGATTGTGTGTAGGGCTGATTCGGACCTTCACGCCCACACATTCCCCGGATCGGCGCCGACCACCAATGACTGATAAGCTGTAAGCTCTCAGGCCTGGGGCTCGGGGACAGGCCATGTCACCCCCAGGTCTCCCGGAAGCCCTGGGGAGTCACCTCCAGAAGCGAGAGGCTGCACCTTCTAAAGATGCGCGTGCTGTGTGTTTCAGATGACTGATGGCCTCAGCACGGTGCCGCGCCTCGGTTCTCACGCCTAGGACGATCAGAGCAGCACCATGTGACTTTTTTTTTGCTTAGTGTCAATTTAAGCAAGACCACAAAGCCTTATTTCCTTCCCTTGGAAAAGCAGTTGAGCCCGCAGACAACAATTAGATGCGCAGTATCTTGCAATTGTGAGAAATTTGAAACGGGGGGCGGGGGGGGGGGTCAATTGTTTCAATCCAATTTTAGTTACCCAATAAAACGTTGAAGGATGGCGTCCAGACAGGGCGCTCGTGTTAATTCACAACACGGCCGCTTTTCAGCCCCGCTGTCCCTTCCCCGCAGGATCACGCGGATCTGAGAAGCCATTTCTTTACGGTCGGGATGAAGCTGGAAACCGTGAATTTGAGCGAGCCCTTCCACATCCGTCCTGCGTCGGTGACCAAGGTGAGCTTCCCCCTGCTCCCCAGCTCAGCCGCCTGTATTCCACTCGCGGCCGACCCGGTGACGTGGGCGCAGGAGCGCGGAGGGTGGCAGAGGTGCCTGTCGCCAGCCTAGAGCCGTCACTGGTCGCAGAGAGCGTGACTGGTCGCCTGCTTCCTGTTGCAGCAGAGATTTGGGGAGCACGGACGGTAGAGGCCGGGGTCCCCGAGTGGCCGGGAAGAAGGCCCAGATGCGCGCAGGGTCTGTGGCAACGAACTCTGCGCGACTCCCTGCTGCCTTCCGCTGTCCCTGTGGCCACC